>PVKN010028950.1:0-13115 GCA_004027915.1 Capromys pilorides
GGGGCCCATTTCCCGCTCCTAGAGAAAGCGGATCCCTGGGAGCCGGGCGGAATGCTAAAGGACTTCTGGTTCTGTTTCCTCCTTCTGACTGATCGCTTTCCTCAGGGCGAGCCTGCCTCTGTTTCCTCTGGATGACTGGTAACTCCAAGCGGTCCTGCTACGCTGTCGCCATCGCTCATCCTAGAAAGATGGTCCCTCAACAGAGAGCAGATAGACAGCAAGAACGGCTTCTTATGCGCGTCAGTGCCCCGCTCTGATGTAAGTTTCATCTTGAAATCCAAAACAGCAAAAGCATTTTAAAGGAAAAGATCTCTTTTCCCTTGAGCAGAGCACAGCCTCCAAAGCTGAGCATGGCGCTTTAAGGCCGCGCCAGCCCGTCCTCTGGACCACAGTTCCAAGGTCAAGCAGTCACCAAACGAGATTTGGAATTTGACAGAACCAGAGCCAGCTTCTGAGAAATACGAAGTTGCACGCATTTGAACGTCTATTCCTTTAACACTGCAGTCAAGCTGATGTGGCCTGAGAAATGGCTACTAAGATAAGGAAGGGGGAGCCGTGGCTAGCACTCCATTCCTGCAACTGGATCTCCCTTTTCCTCTCATGGAAGCATGCGTTACTGCTTCTCAGATTTTGAAAACATCTACGAATCTCTGCTCTATGTGGTTAGAATACAAACCTAAATCTGGACGACACAGTGCTAAATGCTGTAGGTTCATTCATTCACCTCACAGATATTTGTCAAGCACTTGACTCTTACGTGCAAGATGCAACCTAAAGCCACACAGGTCCCCGCACACAGAGCAGGGTTCGTGCTCTGCAAAACCTCGCTTTCTGAGATGCGGGTCAGCGTGTGAGCATCTATAAAGGCAACACACTATGTTGGAGGTGTTGCTGCCACACCGCGTCTCGCGTGAGGGCGGCCCGATCACGCCCGGAAGTGCTGACGAGAGACGTGCAGGACGCACTGCTCGGTGGAGCCAGGTGCGGCAGCGCGCCCACGCCTGCCGAGGCTAAGGTAATTGTAAATGGAATAAAGGTTGTCTCAGCATAGTTAAATCCCCCAGCTCTAATTTGGTGTCCCGAACGTTAACGTGGTAAATGTACTGAACGGCTGGCAAAGAGCACGTGCTCTGTGGGCACCAGCGTCCTTCCACGGATGATGATTGTGTGCATTCCCAGGGCAACTGGGTCTGATCATCAGGATTACCTAGAATATTTGTGGAAACAGAGCTCTAACTGCATCCCTTAAGAGCTGCACTTCAGTAGGCCTGGGTGGGGTCCATAATCTGTGTAGAGAGTTTGGGGTACTGTTGCTGCTGCTTTTGTGTAGGCCCCACTCAGAAAACCAAGACTCCATTTCAGAGACGGGTTCCAGCTCTTCACTGGGCTTCCTTTCCCCACTCTGTCCCTTCCTCTCTTTCTCCCTCCCTCCTTCCTTTCTCTTTCTTTCTGGCGAAAAGGAGGAAAAGCAACTAACAGCACTTCATATGGTCCTGACCTTTTGGTAGGCCTGGGCAGCAACTTCCCATGTGGAGTAAATTAATCTCCCCTGTGCATGTTTTGTGAGCTGGAAAAAGTAAAACAGATTCTATTCACCATTTCCCAAGAGCTTGCGCTGTGGCGGGCCACTGTGCTTAGCCTATTAGAGCCTGCCAGCTCCTGCCCAGAAGGAATGTGCGGTGCACTGAGGTGGGCACCCCCACAAATCATCACAGCTCATGGTGTCAGGTTCCACAATGCATGATGGGAAAGCACTGTGATCAATTAGGTATCATGAAGAGAAAAACAAACTCAAGCTGGCCGACTGGAAAAGAGATCACAAAGGGTCGCCTAACAAGGCCCGTGACTCACCAAGCAGCCGGAGATGAACGGCACATCCAACAAGAACTGGAAGGACATTCTGGGTTGAGCACAGCACTGACGCGCCCAGCACGCTGCGCCTCTGGGGGACTTCCAGGGGCTTTGCTCACCAACACCGCACCATAAACGCCTGTGTGTGCTTTGCTAGTGACTTGAACTGGATCATGAAAACATGTCGGAAGAGTCTCTTGGCAGCTGCACATAGAAGGGACTGGCCTAGGGCAGGGTAAGTGTGAATTATTTTTGTAGCATCAAAAGTGAGAAAATCTAGAGGAACTCAGATTGTGGCAGTGGGTAAAGGGAAGAGAGGATGGGCAAGAAGCAGAGAACAAGGGAATCAGTGACTGTAAGAATGAAAAGTGAACGAGAAAGACGAACCCATGCAACGCCACATCTGTACCCGGGAGAGCGAGCATCATTATCTGACAAAAAGAGTACGTGGGAAAAGAACAGATGTAAGGTGCGGTGGCGCGTCACCCAAGGGGACATGCCGTCAGACAGCTGAGTGTACAGGCCAGGGCACAGGACGAAGGTCCTAGAATCCCGGCCTTGACAAAAGATCACCCAGGACAGCCCAGAACGGGCAGGTCCATGAGGGGCTAAGCAGGAACTGTTCTCATCAAAAGGTGAAGCAATACGAGGATGGCCTTCCCATTGCTGGGATGGTCCTTTATGGGGAGCAACGGGTAAAGTCACAACCTGTCCCCCCAGGGACCTTTTGTCCTTTCCTACATTCAGGATGCTGAAGAACAAAGCAGACATTGCATGGTCAAGTCTTCTGCAAACTACAAAGCACTGAATAAAATATAAGGAGAGATACGTGGACAGTAAAAGGGGAAGGGAGGGAAAGAGGACCACTCCTGGGCTTCCCAGGGTGTGGACAAGGACTGGGGCTTGGACCCGGGCCCTCTGGCTCTGCCACTGCGCTGACACTCGCCAGCCCCCGAGCGGTTGTGCGGGACAGTGCACATCCACGCGCTGTAGATGTGTCAGGCCTGCTGCTCCCCTCGGTCTCTGCTCACCCAGGGATGGACTGGGCCTGGTGGCACCGATGCCAGAGTTCTGCAGGGACACGGCTGAGAGAGGAGCGGCTGCCTAACAGCTGAGCTGCAGCTGAGGACACGTAGCTCCACAGTGTGTCTGTGTCCCTGGGGACCTTACACTGTATAAGGGAGTTTTTCTGCATTTCAAAAAAATTAGCAGGCTACATAGCAACTGCAAGATTTCATTTTGTTTGGTGAGCACTTTCTTTTACTTATTTTTATTCATGCTATTTTACCATGAAATCAGTTCAAGTCTAAATGAATTTAGCATGTATAAAATATAAAGAAATCTGTATCGAGTTATTGCTTTACACAACCATGAACAGACAATCGGGCTTTTATTCCAGGTGTGAATTGCTATGCTATTTTGCCCAGGTCAGACACAGGCTGCGGCTTTGCAAACTAATTTTGGAAATCAGACACAGTGTAGTTGGCAGATGCAGTAAAATGAAAACAAAAATTTAGTGTGTGCGCCACTTTAATTGGTCTTGTGGCTCTCCTAGAAAAGGGGTAATAGTTTAAAATTATTTAGTTTTTAAAGCACAACTTGAAAAGAAAGCAATGAATTTCCAGTAACTTCCCCACCTCAACTCATAGTCATTTGTTTCCTGCTGAGTGAAAACCCACAGATCTCGAAACTGTTACTGAACCTGCTTTCTCCAGACTTGTACAGCTCCAAGACTCATTTCTTTCTTTCACTTTTGCTGTTCTGGGCGGTTTGTTCCATTTTTGTATCTTTTACTTTTCTTTTCCTTCCTAAGAAACTAGAGATGAATTCAAGGAATGACAGAAATTTGAACTTGAGTGGGATCTGGAACCTTCACCACGCTGCCATCACCAAGAGCAGAGCCGATGGTCCAGACGGCCGCGCGTTCCTGGACCTCGGCTCAATCTGTGCAGGGGATCCATCACTTCACCAATGTCATCGTTACTCACAGAGCTCCATAGCGTGGTCAGGGCGCTGCTCTATTCGCAATATGAATTAGAGTATCGCATTAGGTCATCATGGTGAATGACAGCTAAGAGTACATTGCCTCTTGTGCTATTTAATTGAGCCTCATTTTCATACTCAAATGCCATTCTCAACCACAAACTCCAAAAGGGATAGGTACTTTCTCTTCATGTCAGCGCCCTAAATACCTAGCTTATCTTTGGGGCACTGTAAGAAGTCAACATACATGCTTTTCATCCTCAGATGAAGAAACTAGGAGCTAAAGCTTCCAATGGTGGTTCTCAGTGTAGTGAGCACTTTAAGAGGCAATAACATTAAAATGAAAACTAATGTCCTTCACTATATTCAGATTTTCACATCATGCACATTTAGGGATTTTTAAAAAAATGTTTTATAAAACTGAATGTTCCACATGGATATCATGGGGGAGGGTACTTAAAATATGTAACAACCCCAAATATCATGGCAGAGCTATAGCTCTTAGCAGCAGAACTGTGGATATGACCTCACGGGCAACCAAGGGCAGTCAACCAAGGATGGCCACGGGTGACAGAGGCTAAGTAGGGAGGTGTAGGAATTTCACAAGAGATTCCTAGTATTGTTGCTGCAGACACATATTTTTTCTAAGATCTAGGTGTCTTCCGGCCAGGGGAGCAGCAAGCAAAGAGAGGCTCTGGCTAGGAGGTATACACTTAGGCCCATGAGCAGGGAGGCTGAGGCAAGAGGCCAGTCCAGACTACATGGTCTTTTTTTTTTTGGTACTGGGAATGAGGCTCTGGCTTGGGCAACTGGTATCCACCCAAGGGTTGCTGGGCTCTGGGCAGGAGAGTGGGAGGCAGTGGGTAGGGAAAAATGAGCGATCATTTTTTCCTATGTTTATCAGCTACACTACCAACCCTAGCTGTCAGAAATATTAAAATATGGCTGTGATTTCTGGGAGATATTAATAATTTTGCAGTAAAATAGAGTGGGTCCCCAATTTAAGACATCTATATCCATTGAACAGAGCTTTCACAAAAGCCTGTGTATTGGGAGTGGGGAGAGCCTATCAGAAAGCCTTCACTAGAGGATTCACATCCCAGTTCTCTTCACTCCAGCATTTTCAATGGATCTGAGTTACTTTTCAGGTGAAAATTCGCATCACATCTGACTTGTGAAGGGTTACGCCTACCACTCAGAGCACGGGCGTGGACAGCGCTCCCACAGACCAAGCCAAGCCAAATTTTCAAAATCAAAATACAACAGAAGTTTGCAGTAATTATCCCTGATTTTCTAGCTTCCCAAAGGCTGCACCTACATACTCCACGTTAATGTTAGTTTAGATGACATCTTTTTTCCTGAACTACTCTTTTACTGCATAGGGAAAGTGATGTTTCTTCATTAAAATTAGGTAGAAGATTTTGCTTTGACAATTTAGTCAAGGTTAGGTATCACTTTCTTACAATTTGTGATCTTGCTGAATTATATATTTTAAACCTAAATGATCTCAGAAACATTACCAATATTTCAGAAATAATAGCGATTTTTTAATAAAAATTAATGAATAATCTTCAAAAACTGGAATGTGAACTCAGAAATCAGCCTCAGTCCTCCTCCCTGTTTCCCTTGAGCTTGGAAATACACACTTAGAGGATTTCTTCCATTTCTAGTCTCCTTTAAAGGCTACTTTTTGCAGACAATTCAACTAACTGCTGTATTTTTCCATATATGATGCCAGGGAATAGGAACAAGCAAGATAGTTTCTTATATGATATAATTGTTTCCATTAAAACTCAGGAAAGCAGGAACTGATCCATCAACGAGGGCAAACAAAGGGTTGCGCAACCCACAAACTTGAATTTGATCACTTAGAAAACCGAAAGCTAAACAAGCCATAAACTAGAAAAATGGTAGCTGTCACGCTGTGAGGGTTTCTCCCCTTCTGTTAGGCTGTTTCAAAGTATTTCTGTCCCAAACCAAAAAGGTGACCACAGTCCTTACTCCAGTTCCTACTAGTTTTATGACTACACAATCATTCATTAGCAGTTTCTCCTGAGTGTGTGATTTTTGTATTATTTTCTGAATGTCAACCAGAGGACTTGGCATGGGTGAGAAAATGAACATCAAGAAACCAGGATGAGGAGATGCCCTTGTAACAAAAAAATCAAATTCAGACACAGTATGACAGAGATTTTTTTCTCTAAAGATGTAAATTAACTCTATAAGAAATGATTTTCTTTTGCCCTTTAAAGAACAAAAACCTGTTGTCTTTGAGTCCATTTGGACAAATCTTCAAAAATGTGAGAACCGAAGTAGAGGCCTGCTGGTTTAAGGAGCTGAGGGAGGAACACTGACTCACGGTCCCCCGGGGCCGCCCAACACTGTCCTCTATATCCTGAAGCCTAGCTGGGCTTACCAGGACCAGCAGGCTTGACTGAAGCGTTATGCACCATTGCTCATTCTGCTTTTGTTTTATATTTTCAATTTCTTCCTATTTGCTCACTTAACTGCCTGATAAATATATTTATTATTATCATAATCTAAAGAAATTGATAGTCTCTTCTATAATTCCATTCCAGTGGCCTACTTTCTTTTTTGTAACATCAAGAAAGCATTCTTTACAATGGTTACCAGTGTTTTCCACCTAGTCTGCAGTTGCCTTCATACTGAAAGTTTGGCTGAAAGTTCTTGTCGTTTCGCCTCTAGACAGCCATGGAGACCCTTCCAGTGGGGAAACTGTTTCTCTGCTCTTTACCCCCTTCAGCTCTCCGCAGCACTTGGCACTGCACAAGGTAACTTCTGTCCTTCAACTGCTTTCCTCCTTGCCCATCGGCTGAAGCAGAAACATGTCTGCCCATTGTCTAAAATGCAGCCCCTTCCTAATCCTTCTGATTTTCCTCCTCGCCCCACCCCCAGACTTACGTTCAGCATTTCACTTGTCTCTGGGTATGATCACCTTCCACAGCCCCTGGCCCGTATTTTCCACTGCCCGATAAATCCTTCCACCTGGATATTTCACCTGATAACATCTCTAATGAGGCTCCTTATCAATATCTTTGTTTGTTTCCTCCTAGCATTCCTATTTATTTCAACTTTCACCTTTACAAATGAGCAGTAGTATTTTAGTTTGATCTTCAAAACTGAACTGCTAAGCTACCTCTGAAGCTGAGATCGGGAAATCTAACCATGAGTCTACCAAGAGTCTACAGTGCTTTTCAGGATAACATGACTCTTCCGGTCTTTGAGAGTCCACATCAGTGTGCAGTGGTACAGTAGCTACGGCACTGCTTAGCTCAGACTGCACTTAGGAGGCAGCGTGGCTCAGGGTCACAGCCCTGCTAGCAACACGCCCAGCTCTGCAGGAATATTCACTCATGTAGAGTTAATAAAGGACAATCGATATTTGGATTAATGTTTTCTCATTTTTGAAAAATTTCCTTGATACTCTTTGTTTATGAATAATCAGTCTCAGGGCTGTTAGTATTCATGAGGCCCCAGGTCTGATCCCAACACACACACACACACACACACACACACACACACACACACATATACACACACACACACCCCACCCCCACTGTACTCCCCCACCAATGGCTTTAGTTACTTTCCAGTTTATAGTAGCAATTACTGTTTACTCAGTACTTTTCAGGTGTTAGACATTCCCTAAGCCCTCTCAAAGCACTTCCTGTTGATCCTCATCAATTATTGATTCGTGACTGGTGTCACATGCCGTGTGGAGCTGTGCCACGCGCGGCCTGTGTGGGTGGGTCTCTTGGCCTTGATGGTACTGAACCACAGAGAGCAGGTAAGGAGCTTGTCCAGAGCCACGGCACCGCCACGCCAGGGCCGAGTGCGCTTTCAAGCTGACAGCTGCTCTCTGCTCCCAAGCAGTCTGTCAGGCTGCTTCCGCCCATTTCTGTCCCAGCACACACCACACAGGTGTGTCCCTTCCCTTACAACGAGATAGCATTAAGGAAAGAAGGTATTTCCATTCTCTTATCATCACGTTTAAAATATAGAGATAATTCAGTAAATTGTACTATTCATAATTTTTACTGTAAATTTGTCACAAGTATGTATTAATTAATGTACTGAATAATTACTAAGTTAATTCCCTCAAGGTATGTGAGTGACCTGGAGGCATGGAAAATAATGTTTGTTCCATTAGTTTCCTAATCTGACCTGTTTCCTAGTCAGTCTCAGGGACAGAAATTCATCCAGCTATCCTAACCCGGAAATCAGCAATTTCACACGGTTGCACATTTGAGTCAGCGCTGTTCATGTGGCCCTCAAACTTCACAGCCACCACTTATTCCAATACTAGTAACTGTTGAAACAATCAGCCTCTTTATTGAACCTATAGCCTTAGCAGTTCGCTTAACTGCAGGCAGTGGTGTGCCCCACAGCTCAGAGTGGCCAGCGGGACTGCACCGGGCACGGCATGGACTGGCCAAACTGGAGATTCTGAGTTAGGAGATCAGCAGCTGGCAGTCACTGAGCAGCAGAAGGAAAGGCGCGAAGCGAGCCTACAGCCAACAGAGGTTACCGCCAGCAGACAGCTGTGCAAAGGGTCTTCAGGCAACCGGTGTTACGAGCATCACAGCGCGGAAGAAATGTGCTTGACTGCTACATCTGTTAAACTTCTCTTCATCGAATGACTATGACTAGAAATACATATGTCCCGAAGAGAGGCTGCTGGTAACTCAGAGATCCTTGGGACGAATTCATTTGCTGAAACCCCTCCCGAGGAAGGGCGTAAGTCTACCTCCCACCTTGGGCCAGATAACTTAAAACAAAGTTCAAAGTCTGACACTTTGTTAGTGGACCGTGCTTTTCTAATCGTCTTTTGACCAGATCCAGCAGTTAAATTAATCAGAAACTTAGATTCTGTATGTATACATCACTGACATGTTACATTTTGATGGTTGCTTCATAGTTTTTGATTTAAAAAAATCTTCATGGAGTGTGGAATTTTTCAGTGTGACATTTATTTTAGAGAACGAGATAACTGGAATGATGCTAGCATAAAATCTAGTGCCTACAGTTATCTTTCAGTAGCTATGCTAAGAAGGGAGTCAGGATCTGCTCAGAGCAGCCTGGCGAGGGACAGCCTAGCACTGTGTCACCTGCAGGGCTCTGACGAGCAGGGCTCTGTTCCCACACACTTTACTGCTTACGTCCACTTAGAAGATCGAGTGGCTAGAAACTTAAGCGAACAACAATCCTCCGTGTTCATGCTGACTCGTGGAAAATGCACAGAAGCAAGGGCTTATCAGCCGAACCATTAATGGCCCTCTGCGCACAGTTCTGTGGAACTGAGACACTGAATCCTGAAAGGGCCCCACATGAATTCTGAAACTAAACAGAACGGTATCCTGATCCACGTTTAACTACGCCCCTGAAATATTTACATTGGCCTCTGCATGTCCAATCTTGGAAACCACCTGAAAACCCACAGGAAATATTCTGTCCTTATTTAATGTATGGAAATCCTTGATAGGGTAAAGGAAAGAAAAAAAAACGAACATAAAGCTCAGTGCAAACGTACAACATGTGCAAGATTACGGTGCAATTACTTGAAGCCAGACATTTAACAGCTTGGAGATTAGTAATTGGCTGTAATCTAGAGCAAAAATAAAAAAGATTAGCACATTTGCCAACCGACTCACACGAGGAAAACCACACTCCTGAGCAGCAAGAAGTATGAGTGCTCATGGACCAAGAAGGCTGACCTCTCAGCAGCCTCCTGTTGAATTAAGACACAGCCTGGAGAGTATGTGGCCCACATGCATTTTGTATAAACTTCTATTAATTCCGCTTTTTTCCAGAAATTTGATAAAACTCACGAGGCTTTCGTACCGTACATATGAATAGACGCAGGCTGGGAAAGCTGAAGCCTCCACACGGTGGCTGTAGCATACTTTTCTTACTAGTAAACAAAGCCAATAGGTACTGAATACTTGAATGTGTTTTGAGAGGTAATTTTGGTTTGTTTTGCAAAGTGCATGGTTGTGGCTAAGCATCTGGGGTCGGAAAGCTGTTGTGGAAACAAGTGCCTGAGATATGGATTACATTTGTTTAATTTTTTTAGCCATCTTTGACATTTAATTCCAGTATATTTTACGCTCTAAAATGTAGAATGATAGAAAAAGACTTGGAGCAATACCAAAGCACTTAGTTCCACCTGAAACTTGAATTTTAACAGAATTCCCTAACAATGTGAAGTCCAAGTAACACCACTTTGCTTTCACTCTGCTGAGTCTCTTAGACTTCAACAGCAACTGAGCTTTCATATAAAGCCGTCCTACAAAACACACTTACTATGTTATAGCTGTTGTGACTGCAGAAAATAGATCCTAATGCTTACACAGCCTAGCATCTTCACGGGTACCTAGGGACTTGCAAAAGCCCACATAACTCATGAATGAATGGATGGATGAATGAATCAATGAATGAACGGACAAACAACCTATAGGTATTGACAGGTGTGAAATGCACAGTTCAAGTTATTAATGCTTTCATAAATGCAATTCTCTTAAACTGAATTCTTTCAATCTCTAAAAGCACCAAACTTGTGAACAGAATGTGATATGCTGGTAATCATTAAACATATATAAATTCATAAAAATTAATATACTTAGCTAACTTAGGACAGCGCTGATGACTAGAAAAGCAGGCAGAATTGGTTAATGTACCATATTAACTTTCAAAAGTGGCTATTCTATTTAGCCCAGTCTTGATTGTACCTAACACCCTCAGTGGCTAGATACACACAGCTGCATTCTTTTATCACTCTGAAATATTTTATGACTATATGTCTCTTGCTAAAAAAACTTAAAACTACTGAAAACATTTGAAGGAGTCTGGGAATAAATTCTAGCTGCATTAAGGAAAATGAAACTTATAAGCGATGGACTTGTATTTACTTGTTAGCTCTTGCCGAGGCGGAACACCCAGGACCCTTGGATCAGCTCTTCTTCTCTGGTACTGGGACTGAACCCAGGTCCTTGACACTGAACTACATCCCCATACTTTTAATCTCTGTGTGTGTGTGTGTGTGTGTGTGTGTGTGTGTCAGAGAGAGAGAGAAAGAGAGAGACAGAGACAGAGAGAGAAACAGAGACAGAGAGTCAAAGAGAGAGACAGACAGAGACAGAGACAGAGTCTTGTAGGCCATTAAGTTGTCCAGACTGAATTCAAAGTGGTGACCCTCTTGCCTCAGCACCCCAGACCGCGAGACCTCCAAGAGTACACCACCATGCCTGGCTCCAGGTCCCTGGTTCGTGATGCTTAGCACTCATTGTGCCACACAGAACAACGTGGCAATTGGCACCCTTGGCAAAAGCTAACACCCAGGGGACACTTTCTGCTCTTATTTGCCCCAAAGCCTCTGGCTCTCAGTTAGAGACACTGTTACTCTTTCAACCCAGAGAATGGCACTTGATTTACCACCCTGCTGCATCAAGTGGAACCCTGGAGGCTTGAGGGAGACAGTGGGGACCCGGAGACTCATCCAACAGTAACTGCTGCTGCTGCTGCCACCGCCAGCACTGCTGCGAAAGCGGCTGCATCGCCGCTGCTCTTCTTCCTCCAGGAGGCCAGAACCAAGCACAGCTCGACCCACGGGCAGCCGGTTGCTAGGCGGGTGCGGCAGGGCCACGGTGGCACAGCCACCTGGATGGAAAGGTTTGTCTGATGAGGCTTGTCACTCTGTACATGCAGTGCCTTAATTTTATATGTGAATTTGTATAAACTTGAAAGGCAACGAAACAACTGATGATGATGATGATGATGATGATGATGGTGGTGGTGGTGGTGGTGGTGGTGGTGGTGGTGGCGGCGGCAGCGGCGGCCGGCTCCGCCTGCTCTGGGCGTGGGACTGGTGTAGCATATGGTGCCAGAGATTGAACTGCGGTCCCTGTGGTGGCCTAAGCTAGCCTAGGCAGGTGCTTTAGGCAGCTGAGCTATCGCGCCGGCCCAACTTCTTGAGTAAATAAATGCTCAGATATTAGAATGAAGGAGTTTCTTGAGAGGCACGTGACATCTGTACTAACTCCTCACAGTTTTTTTCCTGTTGCTGTTGTTTTGGCCTATTGCCTGGTTTTTTTTTTTTTTTTTTTAATAAGGTTTTTTTGTTTTTTTTTTAAATTTTATTTATTTATTTATTTGTCTGCTTGTTGTGTTTGTTTGTTTCTTTATTTATTCATTTTGTGGCTGGCTCAGCCTGCCCTGGTGGTGGCGCTGGCGCAGCATGTGGTGCCGGGGATCGAACAGCAGTCCCCGCAGTTGCCTGAGCCCTCCTAAGCAGGTGCTTTAGACCACTGAACCATCTCGCCGGCCCCTATTGCCTGGTTTTTAACTGTAGTTAATACAACTAAAATTTCAGAAAGTGACATGTCCAGAGGAATAAAACCTTAGTTTATGTGAATACATTACTTCTAGAATAATTTTCCCCTTTTCATTATAGAGCTGCTATTTTATGGTCTATTGGCATTCATTTACTGAAAGCCTCTTGGGACCTCCTGGGAGTGAGGTGTCATCAACTCGCGCCAGCCTTCTCACGTGCCTAAGTGACGTCCCTGAGTACATGCCACGGGGTGCTCATGCGCGCACTCACTGCCATTTCCTTCATAAAATGCCCAGTCAACCACTGCTTCTTTGAAGGTGGTTAGTGTGTCTGTCATGATGAAGAGAATCACTTGCCATCAGCCCATCCCCCAGCCAGAAGCCCCTGCAGGACCTGGGCTGGCCTGGGGCAGGGGGTCGTCTCCTGCTGTAGTTCTGGGTTCTGCAGCACCCCCGCATGCTCCAGCACTCACGGATCACGAAAAGCTTTATTTTTAGGGACCTTTTAAAATAGCTGCCTACTACACTTGGGCACCCCTTAGCGAAGGCGTGCGACACACGCTCCCTCGGACCTCCCTCCTAGCACAGGACTGCTGCTGTCACCCTGCTCCACCAAGTCCCTCTTCCGTCAGCCGGTCACATTCACTGGCGGTTAAGCAGTGTGCGTTGGAACTGGCTCAGCGCAAGAACAAGAAAGACGAGCTTTACGACAGAATCATAAAATTCCTGTTTGCAGTGCGCTGCTAGGAGGTGGGTGTGCTCAGAAGGGGAGGCATGGCACTGAGGGTGGGACCCGGAGGAAGGAAGGGAGGGAGGGTTCCTGTTCCAGGGTCCTCCTCCTCCTCTGTCTCTCTCTCTTCCTCTCATCCCTCCCCCTTCCTCTTTCCCTCCCTCTCCTCTCTCCCTCTCTGTTCTTCTCTCCCCCCTTCCTT
>PVKN010028951.1:0-13115 GCA_004027915.1 Capromys pilorides
CCTTGTATTTATGCTCTCATATTGTCTGTGATGTTAGATAAATAGTCCTAAAGGGAAAATGTTGTTTTATAGACAATAAAACTGAATCTCAGAAGGGACAGAACACTTGTTCAGATAGTCAAACTACTAGTAAAATCCAGGTTTCCTATTTCAATTCAGGATACCAAGTTGAGTGTTTGGAGACTTAGTCACATATACCAAATAAAATATAGTAATAAATAAAGTGAAGTAAACAAATGCCATCCTTGATATTTGAAATTCCACGTTTGAGTTTTATAAAGTTTTATACAACTCTCACAGATCAGCAAGTCAAAATTAGGCAAATTGTAGTCTTGCAAGTGAAGATATTCAACTTCCTGTCAAGGGATGAGACTTAGACTAATCTTAAAAAAAAAAAAAAAAAAAGGTGATTTTGTTAAGAAACCTATAAATTAAGCATCTTGGTTTTGGATGTTTTTGTTGGTTTGTTGAGACCAGGTATCACTGTGCAGTTCAAGCTGGCCTTAAATTCACTGTATAGCCCAGGCTGGCCTCTTAAGTCATGATGATCCTCTTGTCTTGGCCCTCCAAGTGCTAGTATTATAAGCATGTGCCACCATGCCTGGCTTGCAAATTAATACATTGTAGTCTGTTCCTGTCTGAATGGAGATCAGTTCACTGTTGATTTGCCAAAACCAAAAAATGAAACTTGTACACATGTGTACATGTGTGTGTGTGTAAATATAACTCACATACATGATCTTTTCCTCATTCTAAAATCCTATTTAGTGTACTTGCAGCTAATAGGAAAAGACAGTGATTAAGATATAAGGCAACCCCCAAATATAAAATGTCTAAGAAGTCTACCTATAATGGTGATTAAAGAAAAATAAAGATAGGAAAGTTAAAGCCCACTATCTGATAAAAAGTAAAGCCAGATTAGTATGGTGAGCTGTAAAAGGTTCGAGTCAACAGTTTCTGACATTGCCAGTTCTGCCAATAACCCACTACTATTATGGAATATTGCTCTATATATACAACTACTTTCTCTTAGTTTAATGAGAAGAAATATTTGTGCCAATAGTTTTAGAAAAGTTACCATGGCTACATCTTGTACTTTGAACGACTACTATGAAAACAACAATATGCATTATATCAATTATTGTGGCTGTCCTATTAATGTGTTTTGAAACTGTTTCAATGTTATTTCTTATTATAAGTAATAAAAAAAAGTTTTAAAAACCCACTATCTGAAATTTCTAATGATATAATAATACAACAGCTGCTAACAAATTGGTCGTGTAGCATCAATACAAAACCCTCCAAGGGGGCATTTGTAGCCTCTGCAAACGTTTGGTTGCCTCAACGGTGGGATTAGGGGATCACTATTGGCATCAACTAAGGGCCATAAGTGATGTAGCAAGCCAGAAATGTAGCTAAACATTGTATGCAAGCCCCCACACGAAAAAAAGACCCAGCCCAAGATGTAAATAGTTCTGTGGTTTAACAAACCTTGTTTTAAAATATTGAAAAGTTGGGCATGTAGGCATATTTGAAAACTTAAACTAGGCTTATTTAGAAAAAGGCAAATATAAAATATATATTTAGTTAATCTCTAGAGAATATGGCCCACAGAATTTTTTGCACTTGCTTACCTACAATAACTAATTTTTAGGTGGCCATTTTTTTATTATATTTATTTGTTTGCTGTTTATTTATTTATTTATTTTTATGACTGGCTCAGCCTGCCCTCGTGGTGGGGCTGGTGCAGCATGTGGTGCCAGGGATCAAACCACAGTCCCTGCAGTTGCCTGAGCTTTCCTAAGCAGGCACTTTAGACCACTGAACCATCTCGCCGGCCCCAAGCTGACTTTTTTTTTTGTGGAACCGGGATCGAACTCAGGGCCTTGCATTTTCCAGGCAGGCCCTTGTGCCCCTGAGCTGTCTCCCCGGCTAGGTGGCCATTTGACCAGACCACTGGGTGCCAAAACAGTTGGTCAAGCATCATTCTAGGTAATCTGTGGGAATGTGATATGGTTTGTATTTAGATGTTCCTCCAAAGCCTTATGCAGTCATAAGTGGAACTTTTCAGAGGTGGCTGGATCTGAGGTGGGTGATACTAGGATCAAGAGTGTGATGCTAGGATTATGGCTGTACCCACCCTAAAGAACAGAAAGGGCTGTCACTTGTGACTACCTGGTGCCTCCTGTCTGTTGTGAACTGTTTCTCCTATGCAAGATCCCTCTGCCATGTGCTGCCCTGCCTTGGAGATGCCAGCTATAAACTGAAACCTCTACAAACTGAGCTAAAATAAACTTCCTCTTTTAACTTTGGGTGCTGGTATATTGTCTCAGCAAATGGGAAAAGTGAAATGGAGCGTTTGGGGATGACATTAACATTTAAACTGAGAGCGGAGGAAAACAGGTTGCCCTCCGTACTGTGAGTAAATGAGCCTCAGCCCATTGGTTGAAGGCTGAATGGAACCAAAGCCTGACCCTCCCCCAAGCAGAAGAATTCTCCTAGCTGGTACTTTCTAACTGAAGCATTAGCTCTTCCTGCACCTACAACAGCCTGCTGCCCTTCAGACTTCAACTGGTACATTTGCTCTGCAAACTTGAACTTGGCCTATATATAGGTATGTGATCACAAAATCTATTGATTCTGTATCTCTGGAGAACCATAACTAATATGTGGGATTATCCTATTAGTTTGAAATCTTAGTTTGGTTTTATTGCTTTAGGAAAGCCTAAGAAATACTGTTTTTATCACTGACCCTTTTACTAAGTATTATCTATGTATCTATTACCTCCTAGTAATGGAGCAAGCATCTGAGTCATAAACATATGTAATATTGTGTAGACCGGACCTGTATATAAACCCAAGGTATTGGTTTAGTAAAACAGTAAATGTTAGCTAGACGTTGCCTTCTCACACACAACTAGTAAGAGCCAGACTAGTCACCACTCCTCCATCAGATTGAAATGGCACACTGAGAGTTTGCCAGTGGTATTTTGCCCTTTTTTCCCAATGTCACAAGAAGGAGGACTTTATTTTGATTGGAAACTTTCTGCCATAAGTAATTTCATTTGTTTGATATTCTTTTAAACTGGGTACATTTACCAAAGTCATCGCCACCTTTGACATTAAAACAAATAACGTAGAAATATTTCTCTGCCTAATACTAATAAAAAGGGGAAATTAGAAAAGTACATACTGCCTAGTTGTAAAAATTCTAACTGAAGGATCTCACTTTGTAATTCAGGCTGGCCTTGAGCTTACTATATAGTCTAGGCTGACCTCGAACTCGTGGCAATCCTCTTGTGTCAGCCTTTTGAGTGCCAGGATTACAGGTGTGTGTCACCACCCCTAGCCAGATATGATTGTTAGTTGTCAATAGCCTAATGAAAATTTTAGTGGGTTTGTAACAAGGAAAAAACTTTCAACTAATACCAATTGCAATGTGGAACATCTAACTGATTATCATGCTTGCTCCTGACTTGGGTTACTCCAAAGTTAGGAGGAGCTGTTTTATTCTGCGTGTTCTACTAGTGTCTTTCCTATAGGTGGAAGAAAACCGCTAGAAACTGCAGAAATCAAACATCTGTGTTACACAATTCCACTTTCTTCTCCCTTTATTATTAGAAATAGCAAAACTAATTGTAAACTGAGAGTCTTTTTCTACTTACTGTATATTCACATTAAGTAACATCCACATTTCGAAAAAAGTGGACATCTCTAACTTTTATTTTTTTAATCTGTCTCTGAGGATTTCAGCAAGTTTCCAAGGATAAATCTATTTTCCCGCTTTCAGGAAAGTTTTCTTTGTATTAGTCATCAAATCCCAGAAGTAGCCCATAGTGACTACTTCCGAGGAGCACCAGATGTTGGATTTGACAAAACTTACAAGGGACAGTCACTCCTAGGCATGGCATTTAGCACAGCCTAAGTCAAATATACCTAGCGATGGCTGGCTGAAGAGAACGGGGCTCTGGGTGAACACCAAGTCTGTTGAGGAAATAGGTCCAGGAATCAGGAAAGCATACAAAGGAAAGTTTGTGTCATTTTGCATTTAACATTAGCCTTGCACAGTATTACTATGAATAGAAATGTTCTAAATAACCAAAAAATATATCTGAGTCATCCACAGAGCTCAAATGAAGAGAACACCTCTGCATATGTCCAGAATACCAGACAACACTGCCCTGAAGCAGCAAAAGTTGCCTGCCCACAAGGTGCGCTTCTCAGCCAAGTTTGTCCTCTCTATTTTCTTTGGCACAGGAGCATTCTGCCTTTTTGTGGGTGTCATCCTAATATTATCTACACAGGGAACCAAGAAAATAGAGGTTTGTATATTGAAAAGTATATTACTTTTCCTCTGTCCTCCTCCTTTTCTTCCTCTTCCCCTTTCACTGTCTTCGTCCTTTTGAAGCAGAACTTCACTGTAACTCAGGCTGGCTTCCACCTCTCCAGCTCATTATGGATTTCAAGCTGGCCTCAACCGCTATCCTCTTGCCTCAGCCTCCCAGGCCTAGGATTACTAAGCGTGCTCTGCTTAGGACTATAATTGGGAATGGGCAATTTGAGGACACAGCCCCTCAACAGTAAACTAGATAAGATTGAGCCATCATCCCTCTTTCCACTGGCAGGAGCATACGGTAGTAGCAGAGTCCATGTGAAGGTGCTTTCTGCAGCCCTGTCCAAGACAGTCACTCTGAGCAACTTAGCTCAGTTAAGATGTGTTGCACATAGCAGCGGAACAAATAGAAACAAGGAAAAAAGCAGAAGCTGATGATGCCAGACACACAGAGCCAAAGATACAGATCTTCCATTTCCCATATATAATACTTGCAATTTTATTTTTTCTATTTAATTAACATGTAATGATGTTATGTATAGGCTACAACACGCTATTTCTGTACATGTACACAATGTTTACCAATTACGCTTGAGGAATTTTCATTTCTAGCTTTTATCATTTCTTTGTCTGGAGCCTTTGAGCTCCTTTCTTCTAGGTCTCCATAAAATACATAATAGTACATCATAAAAAAAAAAAAATAGTACACCATAGACTGTAGTTACCGTACTGTGCTACAGAACACCAGAGGTTATTCCTCCCATTTGGGCTTTGATTCAGCCTCCTCCTAGCCCCCTGATCTTACTAGATTCTACTAAACCAATGCATCCTGTTTGTTTATATATTTGTGTATGTATTGCCTTCTTTGAATGTTCGTGGGCCTGTCAACTTCCCTTCTCCTTTTCTCACAGTAATCCGAAGGTACCCATTGTATTTACGGTGTAGTTCAATATATTCATTCTGTGGCGTGATGGCAGCTGCAGGGCCACCGTGGGCAGCCTCAGGTATGCAAAGAAAAGTCCTAACTTTGGAGTCCTGCTGAATTCTTTTTAATTACTACTCTACTTTCAGATGAACTTTTTTAGCTTCCACGTGCTAGTGAAAATATGAAATATTTGTCTTCATATGTCTAGTTTATGTCAATTGAAATAGTGTACTCCAGATCCATCAACTTTGCTGAAAATAACCTTTTCCTGGATAAGTAATATTCCATTGTACATCTGCCACATTGTCTTTGTCAGTGGACATCTAGACTGATTCTATTGAGAATGGTGCTGCAATAAACATAGAACTATACATAGCTCTTTCATACACTGATTTTATTTCTTTGAGCTATTAACACAAGTAGAATAATAATTGAAGCTACTTTTGGCTTTTGAGGACTCTCATAGAGCTTTCCACGACTGCTGTATTGATGTACATTCCCACCAGTGGTGTGTGATAATTCTCCATTTCCTTCTCCATAACTAGCATTTGTTATTTTTTGCACTTTGCATACTAGCCATTTTCACTAAGGTAAGATGATTTCTTACTACGGCTTTGGTTTCTGTTTCTCTGATGGCTGAAGTTGAGCATTTTTGTATACTTTTTAGTCATTTTACATTTCTGCTTTTGAGAAGTCTCTATTTCGATGATTTGCCCATTTTTAGTTATTTTGTTGGTGGTGATGAGGGTTTGTTTTTTACAAGTTCTTTATATATTCTGTATATTATTGTAGTAGATTAACTAGTGGGCAACTTGTAACATCCAGCTGAACCACATCGCTGTGGTACTTTTTGGGCTTTGGTCCTCAGTTTGAGCATTAGTCCTAAGGCCCGTGCAGATCTGTCAGTCTGCTGGCTCAGACCCTTCATCTTACTGATTCACACTTTCTAGCTCCCACCATTGGCCTCTGGGACTGCCCAGTGCAGATCCTTCAGACAGACTTGCAGGAGACACAGTCATGGGCTCTGGACCTCCAGCGGGTCTCACGGAGGACATTTGTCATGGGTTCCAGATCTCAGCTGGACTTGTACAGGAGATTGCTGTGGGATCCAGACCCTCAGATGGACTCTGAGTAACGGGTGCACATGTCTCCCATACTCTTGCATTGGACTCTTTGGGTAAATATAAAATAATCATATACTTTGTGTGTCCTGTATTAAATCTTCTCCTTTGTAAACCCTGAGTATAGCATTAATCCTTTGTCAATATGAATAGTATGCAAATATTCTCTCCCATTCTATAGGTGGTTTCTTAACTCTCTTGATTTAGCTTGTTGTGATCCCATATGTCAACTTTTTGCTTTCATTGCCTGTAGTTTTATTCTGCCTTGTTAGCATTCTCTCCCAAATCCACTGGCACCTTATCATAAGGAGATAGCTACTCCCTTGTCTCACACTACCACAATTCGGTAATCATTCCTCAACATGATGAGGGAAAACCAGAAGCAGCCCACTACAAACCACAGCACAACCCCAATCCCCGGAGCTGAACATCTTGTGATACAGGAGCACCGCAGCCTCTGGATGCTGATCCCTGAGCCTCCTTTCTTACTGTTTTCTTTGTTGTTGTTGTTGTTGTTGCTGCTGCTGTTGTTTGCAGGGTCTTACTCTGCAAGTTCAGGCTGGCCTTGAACGACCAGCAGTCCTCCTGCCTCAGACTTCCAAGTGCTGGGATTATAGACGTGCACCCCCACACCTGGATCCTTACCATGTTCTGACTGCATAGAACTCAGTGTCAGCCAGAGCTCACAGAGTCACCCATTTGGACACACAATCCTTTTTCTTCTTGATCTCAGCCAAAAGGCCAAGAAACCATCACAGGACATCTGTTGAAAAGAGTTCATTATAACATTTTCCACAGAATTTAATTTTTAAAAAGCAGAATGTAATTCCTGTAATATTAGAGGTATTCCACATGCATCAATAATCTTATTTGAAAATGCTTCTTTTTCTATGTTTGGTCACTTTTAGTAACTTTCTTTGAATACTGTATAACATACTTCATTACGAAGAACAGTCTCCATAGAGTGAAATGGAAAAACAGTGAAGCATCTTCACCATAAATGGGCTTGCACTCAGGTCAAAGCCCAATTTTCCTGTCTCACTGACTATTACCTTCCCAGCAACACCTCATTATGACAGAAAAAAAAAAGGGGGGGGGGGCTCATCCCAACAGGTCACACAACTGTGCAACAGAAACACTGAATTCCAGGCCAGTTCCAAAATGTTGCCAGATCCCCAAATGAAAGCCATAAAAGAAGGCCCAGTCCTCCCAAACAGCCCAGAAGTGCTTCCACTGCACCATGGGTCTTTGGAAGCAACCGAGGCTCCACAGCCAGTACAGGTGGAAGATTTAGTGACTCAGGACTTAAATTTAAGGCACATACTTTTATAACTTTTCATTTCATAATTATTCTTTTCCCTGTTTGGCAGATTAATTACACAACAGTATGTAACAGATGTGCTAAATTGCGGGAAAATGCCTTTAACTTTGACAAAGAATGCCACTGCTCTATACCCTTTTACCTTCCAGAGAAACTGGAGGTGAGTGAAATTGGAGAGTTAAGAGTTAAGTGACTTTGTACTGATGTACTTCTACCAAATGTATGTAAAGTATGCTGGGTGCTTCTACTGAACTGCCCCGGAAAATTATACCATTTTCCACAGAATTTAATTTTTAAAAAGCAGAATGCAATACCTTTAGTACTAGAGTTATTCCACATATATGAATAATCTTAATTGAAAGTAAGTTCATGGTTTCCATCAAATGCTCTACCAAACTCAAAAATAGTAACAGTAAAGCAGAGTGGGAGTGACAAATCTTACAAATTGTTGAATGTCCGCCTATCTACTTGGTATTGTTCTTGCCCTTTGTATATTTGTTTCTAAGTTTTAAGATTCTTTACCTACCTAACTTCATAACATAAATTTTACAATTAATCAAACAGGTTTTATTCCAAATGTCAACATAGGACTGTAAAATTCACTGAATTTAATCGGTCATTTTATAACCAGAAAATTAATGGGCTGAGACATTAAGTGATATGGCAAGAGTCACACAGTACATTAATGTTGGGGGTCTTATGTGGTGGGAATCTCCTTGTGCATCCCTCCCCCGACTCCAGCCATCCTATATGTGCAGTTGACTAATTCTTAAATCACTCAGTCTGACAGTCAGGCAATGTGAGGAATGCTAAAGAAATACTGCAAGACCGCACACCCTACTCTTGGGCTTGTTAAAGTCATGTGTTAGTTTATCCATCCAGGTCTTCTGAGAAGTAGATGCCAGGACAGAATTGGACATATGAGAGACTTAGAGGGGAAGCATGTCAGAAGGAGTGTGAAGGGAGTAGGAAGAAGTTAGGGAAACTATTAGACCACAAGACCATGTTGATCCTTGAGAAGATGAATGGGAAGAGCCCTGAGGTGGAACGCTCAGTGAGAAGCTCACCAGAAAACATGCTGGACCCCCCAATTCATCCCATCTGTGAAGGCAAGAGGGACTAGGTCAAAGTGAAGAGATACAAATTACAGTGGATAAGGTGGGCCATGGAATAACTTGGAGGTATTGAAGAAAACTTCATTTTTCATTTGATTAAGTCCTGATTACCAGGTAAGTCTTCCTGCACAGACTCCTCAGCCTCTACTTTGGACCCTTCAGCCTTCAGAAGCAGATTCTTCTGCCTGTCTTTTCAGACACAACGGCTGACCATTAGAGACTGTTAGGAACCAGTAGAAACTGGTTAAGACCAGTAGAGACCGGTAGGGACGGAACACTGCAGTGAGCATAAAAGCCTTGGGACTGAATCCTTCAGTGGGCAGTGTGCAGACACTCTCAGCACACTTCCCCATCTGACTCTGGACTGGCACATCTTGTGTTGTATCTGTTCCTTGTATTATATCTGTTCCTCTAGTAAAACCCTGACTAGAACAATTCTCCCACTGTTTCCCCCCCTTTTCTGCTCTCCTTTCCTTCTTAATTTTATTTTATTTTTCTTCCTCCTTCTAAGCTCAGAATGCTTTGCTGAAAAAAAATCTTAAAGATGAAACCTTAAAGGGTTTAATTTCCCATCTGTGTGTGTCCTTCGAAGCCCTACGTCATGTTACCACTGGCTGAGCATTGCATTTGGCAGAGCCCTCTGTAAAAGCCCACCCACATTTCCTAGGACAATCACAGGGCCTTCAGCTCTCCAGGCACCACACACTACTCATACCAGGACCTGAGCAATGAATGCACACAAGTCCATCTTCAACACAGTGGGCCTACACAAGGGGCCACGACCAGACCTGGAGTTTCCCACTGCTCATGGTTCAATCCAAAACCTCAACCCATAAGTCAATAGAAATAGATTTATTTAAAGCTACTCCTGATGAACATGGAGGAACTTCTCTGTCACCATGAATATCTCTTTTAAGGCACTTAGGTTGGCTTTATGAGAGGAAAGGGAGAACAGAGACAACAGGCAGGAAATGCCCACACTCAGCGAACATTCCTCTTCAGAACATGTGTTTTTTCTTCCCTTCTCCTTCCTCATGGAAACAGAACAGGATCTACATACATTTTCTTTACAGACAGAGGCATTACTTTTTCTGCAAGTCCGTTCACATTAGCTGGGGAGAAGAGCGACTTTACAGAGGCTCTGTTTAGAATTTAGGGTACTGTGTGAAAGGAATTCATTGTTCAAAGCTTAGAGAGAAGATGATGGGGGAAGACTTCTAGCAAAGGTTTCCACTTGGTTACAGTGCCACTGAGCCTAAAGAAAGGCCAGAAAGTGAACTGTGGCTCCAGGAATAATCAAAAAGATGCCCACGTTGGAGGCCTTGGTCTCCATCTAGAATAGAATCATAGAAAAGAGGTCATTGAAACACTCGAATCTTCAAAGTGGCCAAGTATTCCCTGCCTGTTTATTTTGTCACTGATGTGAATACGTTAACTCTGGTTAAGTGGAATTCACTTTTTGGCTTCTAATAAAATATGTGGTAAATTCCATTCTGTGGATTTCATGCTTTCCATGGTCATGGGTCAACAATAGAGGTTTCCTTTCTGGGTGAGGAAATGTGGCCTTTCTTACTAAGCTTGGCTTACTTGCTGCCCTGCCATCGCTCTCTTGGCTGCTTACAGCCTGCCTCCTTGTCGTGTCTAGGATCTCTTTCTCCTTTGCATTGTCCAGAGAAATTTCTCTTAAAGTAACCAAGTTCTTTAGCTGTTCTTTTCGGTACCTGGCCACACTTTCCATGTCTTTCTTCATAACTCACCATGAGTACCAATTCCCATTTTCCGAATTCCTCCTCTTTAAGGTCCTTGGAAAGATAAGCCAAAAAGCCTTTCCACATGCCACCTTTGCAGTGGGCTCATAACTGCAAAGAATGCTTTTGTACTGTTTGCACTAAATATATCACTTCATACATTTAGGCTTTATTTTGAGATACAGTCTTTAATTATTTTAAAGAATTAACATATAAACACCTACACCCACATTTCTATAAGTGCTGGTAAGTAGGAAGCCCTCTTTGATCTAAGAGCAATACAGAAAAATCCATATTTGCAATCCAATGGAAAATTTATTGAAATTCTAATAAGTTAACTCTAGTCCACCACTTCCAGTGGGATGCATGGCAAGAATAAAGACACTAAGACATATTTGTAGTCGTGGGGAGCCAAGGGGTCCTAAGTCCAGCTAGAATAGATAACTGGAACAGAGGCCTGGACCCAGGGCTGAACCCAGGTTTATTAATTTGTGAAGAGGGGAGTGGCAGGAAGTACATGGGTACCATGAGAGAGAAAGATGAAGAAAGAGTAATCTGTATAACACAATTCAAGATAGTATCTAATGTTTTGGGGGTCAGTGCTTCAGTTCTGATGTGTAATTTTTTATTCTCTGAGTAGTCATGGCCTCTTATCTCGAGGCTGGGTCTCAGCCCTCAGTGGGCTTTCTCAGCCCAACTCATACACATGTCATGGAAGTTACATGCAGGGCAACAGTGCCCTGCTGCTCTGCTTCAGCCACCTTATAGCAGCACCTGACTAAACCTATTTGCAAGGCTTAAAGCCAATTGAGGGATTAAAGACAAGACTTAGCCAGCTTTGCACAAAACAATACAGGAAATTAGGGCCAGATTTAGCCAAAAAAAGGAGATGATTGTTCTTTCAAGGATTTTCCAAGTTTTCCTCACACTAGTAGTATAATCTATGAATATGAATATGTTAGTTAAATGTAAATGAGTGTTTCCTATGTACTATTAGTAAAGTCTTTCTCAACTCTATTCAGAAAATTTCTAGGACCTTGGTATAGTCAACTTTCTGTTACTTTGCCAAAATACTTGAAAAACAACATAAGAGATTTATTTTGACTCAGTTTCAGAGCCTACATATTCCCCTGCTATAAACCTGCAATGAGGTAGAACATAGTAGCATCAGCAGTGACACATGGCACAGGAGGCTTCCCACTTGTGGTGGACATGAAGCAAAGAGAGAAAAGGGCGGGAACAACATAGAGTTCCCAAGATTATACCTCCCAGGACCCACTGTTGACTAAGTTTTACCACTCCAAACCCATCACCTCCCATCCATGGGTCCACCCACTCACAAAGTCAAAATTTTCACCATCCAATCATTTTCCAAAAGCTGTACCTCTGAAAACACTACACTCAGGACCATACATTCAACACAGGAGCATCAGGAAACATGTTAGACTCAGAACCTCAATAATACATAATTTTAGGGCAAAAACTGCAGCCCTAGGAATCCCAGTAGATCACACTTGGCTACCCATCCAAAATATCAAGCAATAAACACAGTTCAAGGGCAAGGGCTTTAATCAGCATGGTCACACTGGAAAGGTTACAGAAAGAGAACCAAAGATTCTCTAAAACTTCAGGGGTTTTTGTTTTTTTTTCTGTTTCGTTTTGTTTTTTGAAATAGAAAAAGGAACAAAGACAAGGAGTGGAAGTTTCTACGGTTGGCAATGTAAGCAGTCCTGGTAAAAATATGGTTTGGTCAGCCATAGTCTGAGGACTGGCTCTTTGAGAGGGCTCAGAGAACTTACAACTTCCAGAGGCAGTTTCCTATTTATTTATTAGACCTGCTTGGGTGTGGGGGCATCTCTGAGGTTCTGTTTTCCCTTAAGCCTAAGCTGAGTACAGGTTTAGGACATTGTAGGGCCAATAATAATCTTATGGGAAACTGCCCCTTCAAACCATAGTAACAGCCGGGCGTGGTGGCGCACGCCTGTAATCCCAGCATTTGGGAGGCTGAAGCAGGAGGATTGGTGCAAGTTCGAGACCAGCCTGGGCTACAAAAGTGAGCTCAAGGCCAGCCTGAACTGCATAGTGAGACCTTGTCTCAAAAAGACAAAACACAAAACAAAACAAAAAGCATGGTAACAAGGCTACTTATTGCTAGAGTAAAAATTACTTTTTTTTTTTTTTAACTCTGGATCAGTGACTTGTTCCTTCTTTTTGTCCATTGCAATTATCTCTCTATTTCTTGAGCAAGTTTTAAGTGCCAGGGACTGTCCTAGATCCTAGGGCGAAAAAGGCAAACATACATGGAGGCTGCCTGCAACAAGCTTCTAGTCTCCTGCCCTTCCTACGCTTAGTACACAAAGGTCCCTAAATATATCCTTGGCTCCAATTTTAAATTATATTTCATGAATGTACTTTGAAATGGTGATTTTGGGTATCTATCCTAACTCCTAACAAAGCATTTTTTCCTGATATTACTGGGAAATGACAATATATGTGAAGACAAATTATAAGTACTGAAAGTACAGAACCTGGTTATAGAATTTTTTTCAAGG
>PVKN010028952.1:0-13116 GCA_004027915.1 Capromys pilorides
GTGTGCAGTTGGGCAGCCCGCTCTCAGGCCAGACCCTGTCCCTGGGCTGTAGGCAGCTGAATTAAATAGAACTATTATAGGCAGGCAGACAGGGCCAGGACCGCAAGGAGACAGCATGGAAGACAAGGTGACTTTGAAACTATGGAAGAGACAGACGCTCAGTATGAGCCAGACCTCAAGACAAGAGAGTAAACAGACACAGCCACGTACTTCCCTAGGGTGAGCATCAGGGACTGATATTCTAAGTAGGTATCAATCACCTTAAAAGAGCCAGAAAGAGTCACTAACCCAACCCCAATAGGAAGAAACCCTGTCCCCTATTCATGCCCATTTGATACTTGACTGTCTTCTGCATCTGACTGTAGATTTATTCAATTTTACATGAGCAATGGTGCTTGTAATCTCATTGGTTAACCATAGTTTTGTCCCACCTCATGCCCACCTAAGCAAGTACCCATGGTCTCCACCTTAGACCCACCTCACTGCATGGTTTTACACTATAAAAGTCTCTGGAAGAGACAGCTGCCCAGGAAAACTTGCTCAGGTCCCTTTTCTGTCCCTCTTTGTTATGGTTTATGTCTAGTTGTCCCCCCAAAGCCTCATGCAATCATGGGGCAGGGACTTCTAGAGTTTAAGATTTGACTCATGATCCACTGGGATTATGTGTTTTAGTGATGGGATTAGGGGTCTGAGTACTGCTGGGACTATGGGTGCGATGTAGGGCACATAGGCTGAGGCAGAGAGCTTGAATGTAATATAAAGAGAGACAGAGAGACAGACTCACGCTATTGTTCTCTGCTCCCCTGGTTGGTCAGTTGCCTCTGTCACCATTTTGTTACTGTCCCACTGCCATGAACTGCTGCTCTCTGCCATCTGCCTCTCTGCCTTGGAGCCAACTGAGTATGGACTGAAACCTCCAGTAACTGTGAACTAAATAAACCTTTCCTTCCTTCATTTTGGGTGTTGTACCAGCAATAAGAGAAGAGTCACTAAGATACTCTCTTAGACAGAAGCTTTCTTTTCTCCAATAAATATTCTGCTCTTGACCTCCATTTGTTCCTAAAATCTATTCTTCAGTTTTACAGAACATGGAACTCATCCCTTTTAGGTTGGGAGTTTCATTTCCCCTGTATCACAGGCACCATTCTAAGTGGGGACCTCTTTGTGGTAGGTGCCTTGCCCCACTCTCGTCACTTCATTGGACATGGCCTGGACACCACGCAGGCGCGTGTGCACACATACACACAGACACACACACACTCACACACACGCTCTGTCTTGCAATCTGCCCACAAATCAGAGGTTAGGCCAAGTCAGTTAGTTGCTCCCAACACCTCCCAAAGGAGAGTGGCATCCACGTCCCTAGGCCTGCGCTGGGGCTGCTGCTCCTGTCCTATTTGTCCATCTGCCTGAGGATCATCCGTGTCTCTGCTCCTCAGCCTAAGTGCATCCTCATTGGTGATATCTTAGAAGGTAACCGAAGCATTTTATTTCCTGTTTCTTTCATAAAATTCTTTTTGACTTTCTTGTTCATAAAGAAAGGGATTTTAGAAGACAAACTCAAAACAACAGACATCCCTGTGTGCTGAGCTTCCCCAGCGGCCAGAACCAGAGCTCTTGAGCCAGAAGGGATTTCTGGAGGTCTCTCCTCCAACTTGTGCCAGAAGCAGGTCACAGCTGAGCTCCTGCATGGCCACCACCACCAGCAGCAGCACCACCACCACTCCAGCAGCTGGAAGCAGAAGCTAGCAGCTGGATGGCCCAGCACGGCTGAAGAAGCTGCTGGTCCCCATTACAGACTGTCATTTCATTTTTTCGTTTTGTTTTGGTTTTTGTTTGTTTTGTTTTGTTTTGTTTGAGATAAAGTCTCACTATGCAGTTTGAACTGGCCTTGTCTCAAACTTGCAGAGATCCTCCTGTCTCAATCTCTCTAGTGCTGGGATGACAGGCACGTGCCACCATACCTGGTTCTGGAGTCACATGGTAGGTGCCCACATCCAGGGGCAAGAAGGCGTGCCTGGGTCTCCAGGGCCAAGACAAGAGGGCATGCAGGCCAGGATTGCAGGGCACATGGGGCCAAGACCTCAGGGGTACAAGAGGCCAGGGATTGAACCCAGGTCGTTGTGCTTGCCAGGAAGGTACTTATGCCACTGAGCTATCTCACTGGTTCCCCATTACGGAATATTGACAAGTCTACATCACTCTAAATGCAGAAAACAAAATCTACCCCACATGTTTTACATGATGTTAGAAACACCAGAACAAAGTAATTTATGTGATAGCACTTTTGAAAAAGAAGTGTTGGACACTACAAAGCAAAAGAAGCTACTGCACATCCCTATGAGTAACGAACACTGACCATCTTTGCGTTACTATCTCAATATATAGTGTGGAGCAAGCTTTTACTTACTTATAATCAGTATTTCCTGTTGCCTATCTTATTTGTCTTCATAAAATCTTCACATTATCTAACCTCTGAGTATCCATATTCTTATTGTTTTTGGTTTGGTTTGGCTTGGTTTTTGTCTTTTTGAGGCAAAGTCTAGCTATGCAGTTCAAGCTGGCCTGGAGCTCACTTTGTAGCCTAGACTGGTCTCCACTTGTAGTGATTCTCCTGCCTCAGCTTCCTGAATGCCAAGATCACACTACACCTGGCCATTGTATCCTTACCTGTACAATGAGCATGTGGTATCTACCCCAAGGTGGTCTTTTAAGGGTTTGATGTAACAGTGCACAAAACATACACAGTACATAGTAAGTCTCAAGACTTACTGTATTATTAATAAACAGCCTTTTTACAAAATGAAACAGCCCTATTTCAAAAACAAGGTAGTAAAAATCTCTTATTCCTCTCCATAGTCAATGCTCCAACTGTCCCTACTTGATCCATGCTCTCTCATCATTGATTTTAGGCTACTGGTTCTTGAGTTCTATGAGGTCTTTAACCTTATTGAGGATTCCCAATAAAAAGTTCAGGCCCCCTCCACGGAGAAGTTCACCAGCAAACTTCTTTGCATAATTTTGAGGGATTCGAAAGCCATCGTAAGCTCAACCACCCACATGCTCTGTCCTCAGAGAGGCTGTGGACCCCAGTATTAAGAATTTTCCTATTATCTCTGCCTCCTGTGGACACTATCCCAGAGCATCTCTTTCCACAAGGTCTAGCTCCTGTGCCTCTGGTCCCTTGTGGTGACTTCAGGTGGAGATTTCTAGCAGGTTCAGGAATCTTGGAGGAACCTAGGATTCAAGCAGAAGCAATCAAGCTGAAGAGAAATGGACCCCAGCCTGGCTCAGACAAAACAAAGGCTCAATTACAGTCTTCAGAGTTTTGAAGTGCCAGGCTATTTACCAGGAGTCCTTCTCAGCTAAGAGGTGTTAACACCACCAAAGGGAGAAAGCTGAATCAGAGGCAGGAATTCTCAGGGTGGGCTGGTGTGAGGGAGAGGACATATCTAGGAACTTGCATGACAAGTGTCTGTGCAAATATCCCAGTGGGCAGGCCTGGGGGCCCCACATGCACCTACAAGCCCCTGGGAGAGGGGAATCAGTGGTGAAATCCACATCCCGCTATACACAAAGAGACTGTTGGAAGCAAGCTAGGTCTGTCATCATCAGCCATGGCCACAGTGAAACCATTTGGGTAGCGGCCCTGGATTAGTCATATTGGGAGCTCGGACAGTAGCAAAATGGAAAGGTCCCCCAAAACCATCTGCTGTCAAAAAAGAGGCCCAGATTGGCGTGCAGCTCCTCGAGAGGTCAGCTAAGCTTGTGCTCAGCCCTAGTTTCCCAATCTGTAAAAGGCAAGCAACTCCCATTGCCTGGATTGAGCTGAACATTCAGTGAGGAGGTGAGGAGGAGCCTGGTGTACAGCAGGCCCTCCGTGAATGGTGTCTGGCGTTCTGGATCTCAGTGTTATCAGTGGGCAGCTGTTCCCATGTCTCCAAACGTGGGTTGAAAGCCTACTGCACGTGGTTGCAACAGGCCAGACCACAGAGGGGGGAGCCACTTTCAGACCGTCACAGTTTGCTCCTAGCCACCACTACTTACTCTAGCAGAGCCCTAAGAGCCTCCCCCTTGAGACACCGCATGGTGCCATTACTCTGGAGTTGAAAAATGACAGCTACTTTGGGGGAAGGTGGAGAAATTCCATAGTGGAATTTTCGTTCCTTCTGACTTCCCTTTGTCTGGTTCACCATAAGCCATGAGCTTTTTCTGTGAGGAAAGAAATGCAATCCGCTGAACGTCTGCAACCTAGGGGCTTTTACAGACATTTAAGCTTCACAACCCTGCTAGGCAGGCATTGTTGTTCTCATTTGTAAGATGAGGAATTTCAGCTTAAAAGGAGCCCAGTGAGTTCTCCTTTTTGTTTGAGATCACAAATAAAGCTCTGAGATTTAAACACAGTCATTCAGCAACTGCCTTGTTCTGGTTCCCTCAGAAAGGCAACTTCACTGCCCAATTTCCTAGTAATAGTTGGAGAAAACTCACTCAGGTGTCAGAGTGTGGTATGGGGACTTGAGTGGGGGCAGGGAAGCGGAGACACCGCCCTCCCAGTGGTCCTGTTCAAGAGAGGTTGCACTGCACTCTTTTGATTTAATTCAGGACTGTTACAATAGAGGAGAGAGGCAAAGCTAATGAATACACAGAAGATTTATAACCTATAGGCAGGAAGATGGAGAGGATGGAAAATTACTAAGAAGAGCTTGGGTAGACACCAAGGGTGGGTGAGACAAGCTTGACTAGACATTGAGGGTGAAGGAGTGAGGAGCTCTATTGGACATCAAAGATGAAGAGAATGTTTTTCCCTACACCAGCTTAGTGGGTCCTTGCTGACATTGGTTCCAGTGGCCAAAGATAGGACCAAGAGGGTGTTGTGGTAAAAAGAAGGTTTGGAGACTCCTGACTAAAGTTTGGTCAAGGAGGGAACCTTGTCAGGTCAATGTGTTAGTCTGCAAAAACAGTTCCAGTTCTTCCTCTCCCTGCCTTTCATGTGTGCCTGCAGAACTTCCTGTTAAGCAGTAAGATCCACTCGACCTTTGAATCTTGGCACTGTGATTTGAAATAGAAAGTTTTGGAAGCGGCATGGTGCCTGTCTGAATCTAGGTCTCAAAAAGGTCTGCTCGCTCTCTCTCTCTCTCTCTCTCTCTCTCTCTCTCTCTCTCTCTCCTTTCTCTCTGTCTCTCTCTCCACCCCCAATAGAGACCAGAACTATCAAACAGACTCCAGCCCAGCCCAAATCACTAACCTTTAGAATCTATAGAATCAAAAGGTTAATGAATGGTATGACTTTTTTTTAGAACGGGGGATCCAACTCAGGATCTTGCACTTGACAGGCAGGCACTTGTGCCCCTGAGCTATCTCCCTGGCCCTGGTATGACTTTAAACCACCAAATCTGGGGGCAGGTTTTTACAAGCAAATAGATAATGGATACATGCTCAAGTGTGTCCACACATCAGGATTGCTGAAGGAGTTTTAAAAGGCATGGCACTTAGGTCTCCTACAGAGCTCCTCACTGTTTGGCCAAGGCCGTGGCATCAGGAGTCTCAAAGTCTCCCCATATGATTTCAACAGAATCATTGTCCTACTCCTCTGGCTCGGTCATCTGGCCCTATACAGACCCATTATGACTTGAGGTCTACAGATCAATGTCAGTGTTTCTCAAACCGTAGCAAGTATCCTAATTCCTTGAGGCTCATGTTTCAGTGAGGATCCTGTCTCCACAAACCTGGTGCAGTGGCTGAGATCTTATATCGCTAAAGCACTCTCAGGTGATGCTACCACTGCTGGCCTGTGGACAGCGTTTGCCTCCTCAGTCTTCCTCTAGACTTGCTCCTTCCTAGAAGTCTTTAGGGACCTGGCAGCCACCTCTCAGCTGAACTCTCTCACCTGTGTCATGGCCTAGAAGAGTATCATCTCCAGGAAGGTCCCTGGGTGAGTTCCCCAGACAGGAGTTCCTGATAGATCAGGGTGGGCTCTGGGCCACCTCGCTAAGGGCCATACACAGATCCTGAGGCTCTCCTTGGTCATTCTAGACCCCTGTGAAACTGATGCTAGGGTAGGAGCTGTCATCCAATCCCAAGAAGGGCACTATATAGGTTTCTATAGTTTCATAACAAACACCACAGCCTAGGTGGCTTAAACAGGAGACATTTGTTCCTCTCAGTTCTGAAGGCTAGAAGTCCAAGGCCAAGTCTGTGTGGGGTTAATCTTTACTAAGTCCTCCTTGGCTTGCAGGTGGCCACTTCCCAGAAGTGTCCTCAGTCTCCCCTCTGTGATTGTCCATATTCTCTAAAAGGATATCAGTTGTATTACACTAAGGCCCACACAGGCCACACTGGTTCTTACTTGATCGACTCTTTGAAGGCCCTGTCTTTAGGGACACTCATATTCTGAAGTACTGGGGATTAGGAATTCAAAATATGAAGCTTGAAGGAATACAGTTCAGTCCATAATAGGGACTATAACAGGGCCTCCCTGGGAGAACCTGGGATGGGGAGCAGATGGCAGGGCAGTGAGGCACTCGCCAGGGCAGAAGGACAAGTGTAAGAAAGCTACGTTGGAGCAGAGAAGATAGGCTGGGGTGGCTGGAGTGAACATCAACTGTTTTTCCTATAGAACAACAACATGGCCATGTGGACTCATGACATGAAACTCCAATACTGTGGGCAAACAAGAAAAATTGGTGTGAACTAGGTGATCAGAAAATACTTATGGCCAGTAGAATTGTCTGGAACAGGACTGCTGGGGCCAATGCTGGCAAAGCCCGAGAAGCAGAGGGGGAGCTTCTATGGGTGTCAATCAGCACGGCACCTTTCTACTTTGCCCTTTTTGTAGGCGTCCCCTCCTGGTTCTTGTCTCTGTCCAAAAAGTCAATATTTATAATCCCAAAGATATGTTGTTGGAATCCCACCAAGTTAATTCCAATCTACCACTCCCGGAGCAACATACAGCAAAAGTAAAGACAATAAAACATATTTATAATTATTGGGGAGCTAAGGGGCCCTAAGTCCAGCCACAAAGATGGGTTTCTGGAACAAAGAGGCAGACCCAGGGCTGAACCCAGGTTTTATGCAGTGGAGGGAGAGTGGCTTGAGGAAGAATGACTGAGAATTGTGGGAAGTAGGTGAGTACTGTGAGCTGAGCTAGGTAGGTGGCATGCATTTACCTCTGCCATAGGCAGAGAGGATTATATGCAGGAAAAGTAATTTGCATTATGCTATTAAGATGCTAATGTTTAGGGGGTCCAGTTCTTCAGCTCTGATATGTAATATTTCAAGCCCCAAGAAGTCATAGCCTCTATCTCGAGGCTGGAAGCCAGCCGACAGTATGGAGCACTGGCTCTTCATCCTGTCTCAACCCTGCTCACATTAAAGAGCAGCAGGTATAGATGATCAGGGAAACATGCATGCCACCTTCAAAGACTGCCACCAGCACCTCAGCTAGACCAGTATATGTTGCTTAAGGCCAATTGAAAGGATAATGAGAAGTCCCAGCCAGCTCTGCACATATCAATACGAGGAAATAGGGTCAGGGTCAGCCAAAATGGAGAAAATTGCTCTTCTTTCCAGGAGAGCTGCTCAGGCAGTCCTCCACACTTTTAACATCTCATTTTCCTGGTTAATGTCTCTGGGCCTCATTTTCTCACTTGAAATATGGAATAACCCCCACTTCTTCAAAGGAGTACCATCAAAACTCAACCCTAAAACGTACGTGAGCAGAACCAGATATACCCACGCAGACTCACATCAACATTCTCCATCTCCACCCCTCTTTCTCCACTTCCCCACCACACCCCAGTCCATCCTGAAATTTTTGCTCAAGTTGTCCTGATCTTCTAGGAGGGTTTATGCCAGCTCTATTGTCCAGCTTTCTGTGGTATAAGTTAAGAAAAATGGAGAGAAAGAGAGACAGACAGACAGACAGACAGGAAGATAGAATTCTTACTTATTCTATTGGCCCCAGGTCTGCCCTTTAGTGTGGAGAAATTGCAGAATGGGCCAACAGAAAAAAACAAATCCGACGCAACAACAATTAAATCTATCTGCCTGGTAACAATCTTAGCGCAAGGGAAGGCAGGTAAAAGTAAGAACACTACCACAAGTATCAAGGAACATTCTAGACAGAATAATTGCCAAGTAAAAAGTTCTAGAGTAGACAACAAAGTGTAGGGATTAACAAGGGAAAGGAATTTTAAGAGATTTTACTGTGAGGATGGATTTAATCATTTTAGTGTTCTTTGAGAGAACACTCAATGCCAATAAAGATTGGAATTCTGGTTTAACTATTTTTGGCTACTAGAATTCACTTTTTTTTTTTTTGTATTTTAGGGAAGGTCCACAGGGTATTCAGGGTCTCACTACTAGATAGGACTTGTAGTGATCCGTCTGTTTACAGCCTCCCAAGAGCTGGGATTATAAGCATACCATCATGCCCAGTCTCAATTGCTGTCTCAGCACACCTGGGAGGCAGGGGCCACACGGAACCCCCAGCCCCTGCACCTGCTTGCACGTGCTTTAGTCCATCGAGCTATTTGGCCAGCTCTTAGAATCCACTTCTTAAACCATAATTCAGCACAGCAACAGATGAACGTGAGATCTTGGGTTCCCTAGGAGGAAGATGTATTAAATCTACATCTAGTTTCTGTATAGTTTCTGCTATTTAGTAGCCACTGAACTGGTATTTTATCATTTTATTGTTATTAGTCACAGGATTTATGCTCTGGAGACAAGGTCCTCATCCTTTTGAGAAATAACTTAACATTTTCAAAACCTCCCCACTTCCCCTCATCTCTCCAGCCTCATCTCTCTAGAGACAAGACAAATGTACAGAAAGTTTGTTTCAGTAATTCAAAGATAACAATATGCAATACAATAACCATCTGTTGAATTCCTATTATTTTGTTTAGTGAAATTCTGTAACATTTCTAATGGGTTTATTTAATATTTTTTATTCTCCTTCAAAAAATTTTTTAAAAGGAAGAAAATTTGTTTCAGGATGACTGGAAGAACAACTCTCTTGACTATGTTAAAGCAAAACTAAGCTACACACTTCATGTACTGCAAACCTGTACTACTGAAATACTTTTCTAAACCAAGTAAGTGAAAGACCATCATCCTGGAGTTGTCTCCATACCTAGAAACCTCTACAAACAAATTGAACTTTAACTTATTGGTATTTATTATAATTGATTAGGTTTTTTTTCTTTTTGTGGCTGGCTCAGCCCGCCCTGGGGACAAGGTTGGCATGGCATGTGGTGCCAGGCATCGAACCGTGATCCCTGTCCCTGCATTTGCCTAAGCTTGCTAAGCAGGTGCTCTAGACCGCTGAACTATCTTGCTGGCCCAGTTGATTAATATTCAGCCAAACTTCAGCCAATCACAGCCAGCCAGCAAACTAATTTCCTCACTACATGGGGCCACCCACAGGAATAGACCCAAACAGAACAAACATCTAGCTGTAACAAGCCAACTAAGTTCTGTGTTTTACTTCCATGTTCATCCGATAGAAGCTCCCTGCCTGTGATGCTGAGGCAGACCTCTCTTAACCTCAGCTGGTTGGGTTTAAGTGATGTCTGATTCATGAATCCCCCTTGTTCACATTAACTCTGTTCAATTTAAAGTCTGGCTCATCATCCTGAACATACTAGAGAACAGACTCTAGCATAGGTGAAGGGTGCTTCAGCCTCATGACAAAGACCTCTCTACCAGAGTCACTCTAAGCCATAGACCTCTGCACTGCCTTTCAAGAGGCAGCAAACTATCCACAAAGCCCAAAGCCTTCCAGGCATTGCCCAAGGGGCTAAAAAAACAACAAACATGTTATCACATCTTCATGATATTTTTGCAATTGTCGTGTTGCTACCAGATTCAAGGTGATGTCTATCATTTTCTTTCCTTTCCTTTTTTTTTTTAGTTAATACATACTTTTATACAATGCTAGTTGTGGGATAGAAGATACTAAATTTTTTTCTGATGTAAAAAGCCATCTTATAAATGACAAAAAAACAATGTGAGCAATCTCTGACACAGTCCTGTAAGGCAGGAGCTGAGCTTTCTCTAACCCGTGGGACTATTCAGCCCGCAGGGGCAGCTGGCCATTGAGTCTTTTGCGAGTTGTTTAATATCAAGTCTCTCTCAAGAGGCTCACAACAGACTGAAGACAAGTGACATACATCTTGCGATTAAAAACTACCATGAATGCTTTAGTTTTTTCAAATTATTGCAGTAAAAAAACTATCATCAATCCCCCTCAAAATATTTTCCCTTGCTTCAAACGCACTTGTCCTTCTACTCCCGCCTCTTGTGGAAGCCGTTCTGCCATGCGGCCAATCTTCCCCAGGCCTGTTCCCCCACCCACGTACAGCTCCACTGCCCCTATCACAGTAGCCTTAGCTAACTGAGCTCTTCCTTCAGGGGCTCAGCCCAGTGCACAAAATGCGCTTCGGTCGTCTCAGAAGCAGGCCATGCAGGGCATCACAGCGCTGAGCTACATCCTGCCTGGCAAGCGTGAGGTCCTGAGCTTGAGTCCCAGTACCAAAAAAAAAAAAAAAGAATTAGGCGATGAAGCATAAGGAGGGAGAAGGATCCTGGCAGCTTTCTGGGTTCAAGATCAGAAGGTGAGCAGTACTCAGAGCAAACTGTGGCCCCAGTCCTGTCCTGTGTTTAGCGAGGGCCTGGAGTAAGGGAGCAGATTGCGGACCAAGGAGGGCTTTCTGGAAGAAATGCTCCGGATCTCAAAACAGTCACTTTCTCTGGAGCCTACACTATGCCAGCCTCCTAGACAAGCTGAGGTTACCAATGCTTACTAAGGTCTTTAAGTTTGTACCCTAAAAGCACCGTTATGAAGGACTCCTTTTCCTTTTCCATTATGCTAATCATCTTGGTACCTATTGATTGCATTTGCATGTGAAGAAGGACACTGCACTTGTAACTAATGTATTTGCATGTGCATTTTAATTATTTCGCTTGTAGGCGGGAGGTGATTAGAGTCCCAGGTATGAAAATACAACTGTCTGTAGCTAATAGAATCTGGCAACCTTGGAGCTGAGGACAGTCTGATGGGTGGGCTTCCTGCGGGCAGGCGGGAGCAGCTGACACTCGGGTGTCAAACCCCTCAAGAACACATGCTGGTTGCTGCTTGAGCCCGTGACCAGCTGGCCCACTGCAGAACAAAGGCTGTGCCCTGCTGAGTCCTTGGGTCCTGGGACCCTTAGGGCCCACACCAGGTCTGCATGCAGAGCAGCTCCCTCCCTTTACACCACTGGGGTGATCTTCGCATGTGGTTTGGCAAAAGCTGTCACAAAACTATCACATTATGTGCCTGTTGGCGACGCAACTCCTAGATGTGTCTAGTCAGGGAAAAGCCCCCGGCTGCTTAGCCATCTCCCTCACTCTTCGCTCTTTGAAGCTACAGTTAATATTATGCCTCATTTGCATTCAACATTTAAATTTATTCAGTAAGCCCTAAAAGCCACAGCACCTCTTGACAGCCCAGCCTCTGGTGAAGACTTTGTCCCTTCTAAGTAGCATTTCCCTCCTCCCACAAAATAACCTTCTAAAGCACATTTTCCTCAAATAAGAGGTTTTTGCATACAAAAGGAGCAGGTGATTTTTCCTAAGCCTAACCTCAGCAAAAGGATAGCTTAAAGGCGCCAGAGCCCTGAGGCTGGGGAAGGGGCCGTCCCTCCCACATGTCCAATTAACTTGGGTGGAAATAAGAGTCAGAATTCTGAAAATTTTTTTGTTTGTATGTTTGTCTGTTTACCATCTTCTCAAGGACCACCTAGACAGAGAAATGCGTAAGACTGTCCATCAGACGCAAGCCAGAAGCTAAGCCTCAGGATTTAAGGCTTTCACTGCACCATCTCTGGGAATAACTTAAAAGATTCTTTATTCAGGCATTGTTCCAGCAGTGCAGTGTGCTCAGTGGCCGGGCCTTGTTCTCTGAGCTCCAACACAGGGCTGGTCTATGTTTAGCGCCTCTGATGTGACAGTAAACAACGCCAAATATACACTTGAAAAGAAATTCAAAGCTATGCTTAAAAAAAAAAAGAGAGAGAGAGAGAGAGAGTCTTCAGAGGCAAAGTAAAAAATGCAAAGGAAGGGAAATTCTAAGGCAAGTGAGAGAGATGTTGAAGGAAAAAGGATCACACTACTCATTTAGCAAAGAGAATTTTATATTGAGAGAGTAAAATAAGGGGATATTTGCTACTTTTTGAATTTCTAGAACGTATGACCCTAAATCACGGTGCAGCGTGGCAGATTTCCTCCTCTGTTTCCCAGAGGAAAGCCCCCTTGCAGCCTCACAGACAGTAAGGTAAGGGAATCCCACCTGGAAAGCCTGGGTTCCCTTGGGGACTGCATTCTGGCTGGGAGGCTGGGAGCCCTGCCCAGGGGTGGCTCAGAGGCCACAGCCTGCCAGAGAGCTCTGTCTTTGGTCCTGGTTCCTGCTCCTCCTGTCAGTCCCTAGGACAGACACTTGGTTCATCCTGCCAATTCAAATCCCATCTCTGCGCTATTGTTGGGGGCCATGAGGATCTGACCTTTGCTCAGAGTAAGCATGCAAGAATCCTATAGATAACCTTTCACAGTTCCTTTTTTTCCATCCCGAGAGTAAGCTTGCTTAACTAAGCTTGCTTAATTAAAACAGAAATAGCCCAATGGTTAATGTTTTCTAGTCACTAAGACTGCCTGCCCAAATAAGGTCAAAGAAGAGTCTGCAGCTGGCCATGCGCCCCCTCCTTCCCTGCTTCCTGCTTTTCTAGATATAAGCTCTAAGAGAACAATAAAATTTTGCAGCTTGATCAGACTCTTGTCTTGCTGCCTTCCTTTGTGTCTCCTGTCCCTTCATTCCCCTCCCTAGGTGGTCTGCACCCGTTGAAGCCCTGCGGGTCGGGGCACGCTATGACTCCAAAAGTTACATCGCCAGCCCAGTTCAGCCTCCTGAGCTCCCACTCCTCACAGCCTGCTCTCTTCTACGATCTGCACTTGGGTCTAAATGGCTTCCAAGGTAGAGGGTCCCAAAAGAACTTAGTCTCACACTCCAAACCCATTTATGATTCAAACTGCTCAGACTCCAAATCCTGATGTCACCCTTGATTTTTCCCTCTCTCAACC
>PVKN010028953.1:0-13116 GCA_004027915.1 Capromys pilorides
AGCATTCTGTTCTGTTGTGGTGAAATATCTACAAGGAAGAATTATACTTGTTCTTCTAGTTATCAAAGTTGGCTTCATGTCACAATAGCTACAATCACAGTAGCTACAAAATCAGTTTACTTGAGAACTCGGGGACATATTCCTCCATCTTCCCTTCCTGATAGTCACGTTTTCCTATCAGATCAGTTGTTGAGATAATTTTCCATCTACTTATCTCATAACAAGAGGAGTCTTCTTTTCAACTGGCTTTTAAATAAATGGGGAGCGGGGCTTGACTCACTTTCGTTTTCTCCTTTTTCCTAGTAGGTATAAAGTTCTGGTTGTAACTTTGACTCAGAGACAGGTACAGGTCATGGGAAGAGAGAGGAAGTGGCTGAACTTTGTCTGTACCTAAAAGAAAAATGAAATGACAAGAAGTCAGAGTACATTGTTGTCTCCAACCCCTGCCTTCAGTTTTTCTCAATACCCTGCTCTTTCATGCGCTAGCCCTTCAGAAAGAGGGGATCATACATTATAGAATTAAGACACTCATCAACACTAGGATCCTCACCATTTTTCATTGAATTTGATAGTTTGGAAAGTGTACCTGGGTCATTCCAAATATTGTTGGGAGACAGACCTCTCAAAAAAGACAAGAAGCCTGAAACTCAGTTTAGAAATCTGCTAAAGTCCTTCCTGGGATATGCTCCATCTCCCAGAGAGCAAGAACACTATACAAATAAGACACAGGTGACATATATATCCCATTCCTTCCCTTACACCCCACCTTAACAGAGTATCTGGGTCTTAGTGCTGTGGTATGTGGTGTCACCAGGCTTACTCATCCCCGCTATCCATCAGCTCTCTGCCACAAGACCTCAAGGATGAAGAACATTCCAGAAACCTACTCTGCCCATCCCGTGGACCTTATGCTTCACCGTTAAGATCATCTTGCCCCTGGGAATATTTACACACTTTAAAAAGTTGTATCAACTGCAGAAAAATCTTCATCTTGAAATATTCTTGAGTTGCCTATCTTTTGAGAGAAATACAGATGAAATGCATGTACTTCAACTCTAGATTATAACACATCAGAAGTGAAAAAAATATTGGAGAGAACTACTAACCACCGTCACTACAAAGGGGAAAAATGAAGCCCAGAGAAGAGGCTTTGTTTGGAACCTAAAATTTATCACAGCTCAAAATTTTCGCATTCTCACCAACATGGATATGAGGACATAAGCATTGTGTCCAGGGTTCCCACCTTGTTAACTATTATGTGGAATTTGTTTTTGCTGTTTGAAGAAAAAGTAAGTGAAGCTTATAGTGTTTCAGGTGACCCCATAGAAAATCGAAAGATGGAAACCATGGTAAACTTACAAAAAAATCACTTCTTAAAAATCACTTAGGTAAAACTGGAAGTAGCTATAGGATTGCACTGCCAAGCTGAATCGCCTTCTCCAACTCCTTGCTAGAGACCACAGGACGAGCCATGGAGAAAACACCCCAGGAGTGGGCTTCAGCCTAAAAAAAAGAGAATAATGAGCTGGTGTGATTGAAAGGTACAAGCACTCTCTAGACCACAAGAGTAGACTTTAAGGGCTTGCCAGATAGCTCAGTGGATTAAAGTGCTTGCTTAAGCAGAAGCAGGGACTGAGGTTCAATCCCCGGCCTGCTGTGCCAACTCCATCCCTGGGCTGTGCTGAGACAGCGACTGAGACTGGGCATAGTGGTGCTCACCTATAATTCCAGCACTTGGGAGGCTGAAAAGCAGGAAAGATCACTACGTGTCTGATCTGTGCAGTGAGACCCTGTATTAAATACATAAAAAAGAGTAGACTTTAACAGATCGCTCCATAGACAACAGAATGAATAGCCACTGAATCTGGGGAACACTGTGTGACTGGGCATGATGTTCTAGCTTGTGATGCAGCAAGAGACCTGTTCCCCAGGTGGGAGAACTCTTAGCCAAAGCTTTCAGCAGGTGATGAGGACAACAAAAACTTCTAGGTGGCCTAGCAACTTTTATAGCTACTGTCACTCAAAAAATAGTCAACAAAATCAAACAGGTGACAGCCAACAGAAAGAACAAAGATAATCCAAAACAGGGTGAAAAAGTGAAAAAGAAAACATAAGCTATCCAGGTATTTTATTATGCATGGAACATCTTAGTTCTCTAAAACTTCTAGCTGAGATTTCTGTTCAAAAATCACTGCTTGAAATTCTGTCTCATTTTTTATGGACAGGACTGGAAGAAAGTCCTGGAAGGATAGGTGTGAAGCAAATAGCGCACTGACATTTCTTCTGGGGTGTGCTGCAGATCTGCCATGGCCTTCAGAATGGAAGTAAGAACTAAAGTTTGCTCAAAATGATTTCTTCTGAAACTTAAGACATGAGTTTTGCTTGCAGTATTCTTTAGATCCTACAGATACTCAAGAGCAATTAGTTCTTCTATATATAAAACACCTCCCCAAAAATGAAAAGGTTCTGCAAGATAACCTACCAAATCCTTCATGACGTCTCCAGAACACAGACATTCCTTTAGATTACTGGTGGTATAAACAAAGTGGATGATATTTTTACCTTTTAGCACTGATATTCTCTCCAGGTCACCTTTCATTATCAGTGGATCTGCTGCTAGAACCGAAGACATTCTCCTAACCTAACAAAAGAATAATATTTATTTTGCCACTATAAGTAAGAGGGTGAGACTGGCCTTTTTTCCTATCGGAGGTGAGTTTTCATTGGTAATCTAACTACCAATAAAAAGTGATCCTTTTAATATTGATACGGAAAATCATTTTATGTATGCAATTAGCAAGAGTTGAAAAGTCTTTTCAGTAACATACACTTGAGGTCAATTTGAGCTGCTGACATTTTCAGCTACCCTGCATTTATAAGATGCTGATGTATTTATTTTAACTTGATATTCTTTACACTTTTAATTTTTCTAATTCAGGAGGAATACCTTCTAATAAAATATCTAGGCATTTTTCTACATACTCAATTTAAACTTAGTTTTGGATGACATAAAATAATAATAATGAAGTTGTGGTATAAGCATGTAAAATTGGTCAAAAAAATAAAAAAAGGAAAAAAAATCAACACTAACTGCTCTTTCCAATAGACCAGTAGAAATCAGCAGTACAATTATCTAAACTATCCTTTCTTTCTTTTATCCTTTCTCCCACCCTACATGTTCCTTCTCTTTGAACAATTTCTGTACATCTGATAGTCTGAACAACTAAATGGAAGATAACAGTAGACAATATAACAACTATTGCTAAATTTTGTTTAGTGAAATTCTGTATCATTTCTAATTTTCTTGCTATTTTTATTCTCTTTAAAATACAAAATAAATAAATAATTTATATCCAGGGAAAAATGATAGTTGTGATGATAATTACCCAATGTTAGCAGTGAAGACATATTTCGTGAAAGGTGGTGTATTATAGACCATGTGCTTATACCGTAGCTCTTTCCCCCTGTATTTTATGGACTGGTACCCAGAAAGTGATAATAGATTGTCACCAATAGTCAAGTGTGTGTTTCTAATATATTCACAATAATATATAGGTGCTTCTGGAATATCCTCCCTTTAATCTCCTGCTTTTAATCTACTTACCAATGTGGTTTGAGTGGACCAGCCAATAATATCCATACCCCAGTGACAACGAGTGACCATAAAGTGACAGTTTTTCAGTGGCTAATATAGCCTGCCTCAACATATTTCTCAGAAGCACATTTAAATATTCAGATTTTTTGATAAGTCCCTGTTCAGATAAGACAAACTGAAGTACATGATTGTATAAACAAATCCTTCTTCTTTTTCTTCCTTTCTGGCTGAGTTTATAAAAACTGGCTTTTGAGTAGGATGCAGCAACTAACTTCTTTGGGTTAGAAAATGGACCCTTCTTCCTTGCTAGGAAAGAGGGAAAACCTGGTAAGAGATGTGTGTGTGTTGAAACTCCAACATTAAATATCCCATTAGGTGTGGGCCCTAGGGCAGACACACTACCATAAGCACCGGTTCTGCTGCGAAACACAGAGATTACTCAGAGCGCCCACAAGTGACCTACATGAGTATATTTGGATGTTGCTTACTTGAGAGGACTATGGGTACACCACAGAACACTACTCAAATTAAAGAGAGAAACATGACTAAGAAAATATGTCATCATAGCATATAAGTTGAGTAATACAGGATTCACTGACCTATTGATTTTTTGAAACATACTTGAAAAAAGACTTTCTCCTTTTGTGGATTCCTCCAGCTAAAATAGAATTCAATTTTATGAAATCAGCAAGTTTTTTAGGAATGGACTTTATGAGATCTTCAAATAGCTATTCAACTATCCTAATAAAATGATGAAAAGGGTGGGCAATATGGTTATCACACATACATACCTTTTTGGTTTTGCTTTGCATGTTTTGTTTTATTTCTCTTCCTCCAGTATACTAAGTAGATAGAGTTTAGCTCTATAGGACACAAGCCCTAAGAAACTAAATTTAATGTGAAGAGCAAGAAATGTGGCATGAGGTGTTTTACACCATTTTGCTCAAGCTATGGTCTCACCATAGGTGTCATTTTCTCCATCTGTCTCAATATAGATTTCATTTTTTTAAGAAGGCAGCTGAAGCTTTTTTCCATTACTCCTGACTGGGATCTGGATTTAGTCAAACTGGCCCACTGTCACTACTTACGTCTAATTAGAAGCACCTGTGAGAATTTTGTGTTAAAAGGAGAGAAAGTAAGCTAATATTCATGATTATAGCAAGATTCAATTTCAAGGTTAGTTTTAATTGTTTTAAGCCTGATAATAAGACTTTCCAGGCAGCTCTCACATTTCAAAATTTGATTTTCCTTGGATTCTGGTAGGAAGTGTTCATTAGTACCAACTATATAGGAGGTTTCTGTGTGTTACACAGAACTGCTTTAACAGAGTTGTTACAGTCTTTTCATGCTCCTAAAGCAAATACATGTACAATGCTGAATTCTGAGTTGGGTTGATGCAGGATACATGGCTGTCTCAGAGAACAGCACGTAAGTTGCAGAGCTGACACTGTGTTAAGAGAACAGCACAATAAGTGCATTCTGTCCTCCAGCCCATTGGGGATGTGGAGACAGCTCAGTGAAATAAGCGCTTGTCTGGCAAATATAAGGTCCTGAGTTTGATCCCTGATATCTGCAAAAAAAAAAAAAAAAAAAAAAAAAAAAAAAAAAAAAAAAAAAAAAAAAAAAAAAAAAAAAAAAAAAAAAAAAAAAAAAAAAAAAAAAAAAAAAAAAAAAAAAAAAAAAAAAAAAAAAAACAGTCCTCCAACCCGCTTTCCTCGCGCTCACACTTTCCACATTTCCCTAAGAAGCATTCCTTCCAGTCTTAAACTCTTGATCTCAGGTCTTATCATAACAGTTCCAGAGATTTTGAGGGTGATAGAATAAGTCCATATAAAGCTAATAAAGTAGAGAGAGGAAGGGGGAGGGAGAGAGGAAAAAACAAGAAAGAGAATAAAAAAGAGGAGAGGAGGAGGCAGAAGAAGGAGAAGGAGAAGGAGGAGGGCAGGAGAAAGAGGAGAATGAGAAACAGATGAAGAAGAAGAAGGAAGGAAGGAAGGAAAGGAAAGAGCAGAGAGAATAGAGGAGGGGAGGGGACACATTCCTTGAGACAGTAAGACAATATAGCCAACAACATTTACTTTCATGAGGACTTTAGGATCACTTCTCTATATCATGTCCAATTTACAAACACATTAAGTGAACCTGTTTTCCTTTTTTTACCCTCTCCCTATTTCCATACATAAAATCATGTTCATTCTTTTTCTGAAAAATCTTTCTTGAGGTTTTGCCATCTATTCCTTTTAGTAGCATCATTATTCATTGAAGAGTACTGACTAACATAAAGGCATCCCCCAAGCCAGACATGCTGTCAAAAGAGAAAATGATTAACAGGTGACAATAAGAAAGAGCATATAAAAATATACTTAGGATGGGTCTAGAAGAAACAGACTTTTTCCCTAAATGCATCCCCTTGACGGCATAGTGGGCATTTGCTATTAGCATACAGTGGCCCATTTTTAACTGCAGTCTATGACAGATGCAACAGAAGGTCTCTTCTTCCAGGAGCTTACAACCAACTAAGTTGGAGAATGAAAGTGTATTCTCCAAACACTATCATGGTTTTTCCATCATGGACTTCAAGTTTTAGTACATTTCTCATGACTCTTTTTTTATGAATAGTGCATGTTTCTCCAAATACACAAGACTGTGTCAAAACAAATGGCTCAAGTCCATATACCTAGAATGAATAATGCTATGATACTAAATAATGGAATTCTAGAAGTACACCTTCTGCTACAGAAAGCTGGCTTCTCAAAGGAATGTACAGTGCTGCATTAGTAAAGCAGCTTCCACGAAATATTATCTAGCTACAGAAAAGGCTCTTTTGTGGCAGAGGAAAAAAGTAACATTGTGAAATTCAGCTGTGAGCAGGTCACACCTAGATGTGTCTGGTTTCATTATTTTTACTGACAGCATTCTTTCTCAGCTCTTGAAACTGTAGAAGTTCCTCTTCTCTTGTTCTTTCTTCAGTTTGGGAATCATGAAGTTTTCATGCATCTGAGGTTTACTTGTCTTTTTCTATCTGCCTACCTATTTTATTACCTTCTATATTGCCTGTGAGGCTGGACAAGTTTGCAGCAGAACAAAGCTAATTACAACTTCCATTGCCTAAATATAGCGTAATGACAGAGTGTCATTCAAAAGTAACTCTGAGCTGAGAAATCGTGTGGCAGGCCCAGGCAGAGGTTATTCAGCTCCACTGAGACAACCCCTGGGCTCACACATGCAGAGCCAGAAGTTATTCCAGGACTGCAAGCAGCTCACTGAGCAATCAGCTCAGCTTTCAGAGGAGAGTTACTCTCTTGTCTACTTTACTTGTTTTATGTTGACCTTTATTTTTAGAGACTAAATTTAAATGTGTCATAAACTCATATTTGATAGAGGGGCAGTATCGGTATGAGATCAGAAAGATCTGGACTATTGTGAAAAATCAACAGAACTGGGGCGGCAGAAGCAGAAGAATATATTTTTGGGAACACCACACAGAATCATCTTGTGAATGGTACAAGCACAAGTGGAAGAATTTTACCAGAGACAAAGGACCATTAATTTAAATTATTAATGACATCCTTGACAAATTTCATGTTTCACATGCATGCTTTCAGTTATTTGTCTTCATGTTTTTAATTCTAGTCTCCAGTCTTAGTTCCACGCAGTTCACTTGTTTTGAACCTACACACGCATTTCTTTTTATGATATAGACACCTGTGTTAGATAGTGTCTCCAGTCCTTCCCAGCCTTGATATCAAAATTGGAAGCAGACGTTCTACCCCCAAGATGTGCCTGCCATTGGCAGTTTCATTCATTTAAGGACATTTGACTTTCGTGTTTTGATTGTCTCTCTTTCTTCTCTATGTTTGTTCTGTTGTCTGAGTCTCTTTAGCCCTTTGTAACTCTGCATGTTAAAGGCATTTACTGAGAATGTTCCAAATAGAGAGTGGAAAGAAGAAATGAAAGACATGCTGTCACCACAATTCCACCTTCCACTCCAGGGAAGAGGCCAGTGCTCAGTCTTTGATCCAAGTCAAATCAGGTTCAGTTTTATTAACATGGTGTCTTCCTTTGTGGAAGGGGGTGGGACAAGCCTGGATGTGAAAAGAGCAATGCTACTAGCTAAGCCAGTGGCAGTGATCCTATAAAGGCCCTCTCCATGGGCACATGAACCAAGTTGACTCAGCATCAGCACAGCTGCCGAGCATTCAGGTTTAATTGTAGCATTGGCACTTTGTGATTAAATAAATGTGTTTTGGGTTGCAGTGAGGGGCCTCAGTCTCTCAGAGGTTCACTGTCACTGGACTGAAAAATCAAGAGCTGTCCATGCTAAGCAACCAGGCTACGTGGGGAAACAAACACAACTTAGCTTTAGAAGAGTAGGGTCATTTACAATGGCTTCTCACTTGCTCTGAGTCTCAACCTCTGTGAACTACATAGTTTACAAGATGTGTTTCTGGCATGCAGTTAACTGATATTGCTTAAACATAAAGATTTGCCTTAAGAAAATCTTCTTCACTGAGATCTACACATCATTGTTTTCAGGTCATGGTGGTGTGCTGTGAGTGATGCTCTATTTTCTGTATCATATTACAGAATTCTGTTTCTCAAAAAAGCTGTCACAGTTCACTCACTTCTCATGGGTAGTATATTCCATGGCACTTTATGGGCAATCTATCTATTCAACAGTTGTATACCTTCAAATCTAATTGTCCCTCCACTTGTTTCATGTCCCTGAATCTTTCCTGGTATTTTGCTTTTCTAGAAAATCCATGTGAGAGAAAGATAAGAAACCATAAAAAGGCTTAGAACTTGAGTGAATCAGGCTGACTCCTCAGTAGCAGTTTGGGGATTTGCAGTGGAATAGCAATTGCAATTCCTAGATTGAAAGAAGCTTGGGCAGCTTATGGTGAGTCTACTAAGCCACTCTCCAGTTATTCTTTTCACTAAATGTAGTTACAAGCCACATTTTACGAGGGATTTGAATCTCCTTGTTTTCATTTTGTCGATGTATTTATTTTGAGAACTTTGCAGCAAAAATCATTATGCTTTTGACTTTCTAGCTACTGAGGGAAAACATAAACTTTACCATCCATTTGTACTTGTAGATGTGGGAAATGTCAAATATAACTTTTTTGACAGCTATAAAATTGCACCATAAGGAAAATGGGGGACCTATAATGTAGTTTTATAATTTTCACATTGACAGTAGCATGAGTAGCTAAAAATATCATTGAAGCCATCCAAGGAGCACTTCTCCATAATATGCCTGTTTTTCTTAAAACATCAAGTTTGTCTATGTCTATTTAAAGCAAACAACATATAACTTTGTTTCATGCCCCATTCCATACTTATAAACACAACTGCATACAAGGTTTAAGAAATAAGGCTTCTCTAGAAAACCTACAAATATTACAGTGGTCATAACCCAACAAATTGTCCAATGCATATTATATCTTACGCCATGATGGTCAAATTTTCAGACCTCTCAGTGTAAACAATAGCTGTCCATGCTTCTGTGCCAGAGGTTCACCACACAGTCTTAGAGTCTGTTGTTCTCAAAACAACATTGTCAGGTATAGGAAAATGTGTGCCCACATTTGAGCCCACATTGCCTGCCATCACTCCCTAAGTGTATGTCCTTAGGTAAGTTGCATCTACTGTGCTTTCTCTCTTTACTCTGTGAGAAAGAATTCTATATGCTGAAGCTCTTGGGAGAACTGCATGGCATTTTCTGCTAGTACCACTTAGAATCACACCTCACACAGAAATGATCAATTTTCTCTTTACTTTTCTGCAATTGATCTATAGGGATGCTTGAATTTTTGCTACAATACAAATAAAGAAATTACATAAACCATAAGTAATCATCTTTGTAGATTTTTTTCCCAAATCACCACATACTTTTAACCAGCTTCTAGGTAAAAAGGAATAATAATAAAAAAGAAGAACACCAACAACCCAGAAGTTTTACTGGTGTTGGTATCCGCTCAACTGATGAAGAAAAAAATACCAAAACATCCTTCTCTTACATTGGTTAGTTTTGCCCATTTTTGAATTTTTTATAAATTGAATCAAGAGTAGCCAATTTTGACAATATATTTACATGTTCTGAGCAAAAATAAAAATTCATGACAGAAACAGAATATACTTCCAGCTTAAGGGAAGAAGGGCCTCTTTCTCTTTCTCACATGATCTGGAAGTATTGTTACAAACACTATTGTTACCATTGTTACAATAATAAATAATTATCAATCATTTCTGCATTAGGTGTGATGCTAAGTGTCACCAGCAGAAAATGCAGTGCCATTCTCACAAGAGCCTCACCATATAGAACTCTTCCTTACAGAGTGAAGAGAAAGAACAGTAGATGCAACTTACCTAAGGGCATACACCTAGAGAGTGATGAAGGGCAATGTGGGCTCAAGAACCTGCATCATACAGGCCAACAGTCAGATCACTCCTTGATGTGAACATCTCTCCACCACCCTGCAGGCAGTGTGTAGAATGCAGCTACAGAAGCATTTCTGTCATGAGAATTTGGAGGGCAGGGCAGGTGGAGGGGTGATGGTAGAGTGGCCCTGCAATAAAAAGCAATCCAGGGTTGAGGCTGAGAAGCCCTGTTCTAAATAGCTTGCAATGAAAGTCTTCTCATTTTAAAAAATTATCTCCTGTGAGGAACAATAGAAAGAAAAGGAGATTCACCATGAAATAAGCTCAGGAGCCTTTCTGAGGGTGAACTCCATAATCTTATTGTGCTTCTCACTTGCATCTTAAAACACAAAAAGCAAAGGTCCCCTCAAAAATGTCACCAAGAGAGAGTGAGTTCTTATCCCTATCCTTGGGACCAGGTACTGTCCTGCCATCATAAGATCCTCCTTTCTTAAACTTATAGATAGTGGAGATAATAATGCACAAGACAGTTTCCCAAATTAATTATAATTTAGCAGAAAAAAAAATTTAGGACAAGTTGTTGTTTTTTTTTTTATGTTGAGCAATGTGGTCATATGATGGAAAAACAGTGAGAGATCTCTACTTCATAGGCAAAGTATTCAGAGACATCAATAAAAGTTCCAAAAAGCTCCAAAAAGTTCAAAATGCATCAGAATTACCTGAGGATTTTGTGGCAGCAGATACAGATTCAGTAAATTAGGAGCAGACACTGGTGTCCTGTATTTCTGTCAAGCTCCTAAGGGTGTCTTAGCTGCCACTTGCTTTGCGGACCCTTGATATTTCAATCTCTGAGTCATATCACACCCATAAAGCACAGAAAAATAGATATGAGGTGTTCTTTGAAACACCTACAGAGTCTACAGTCTGCACTCCCCACCTCCCTGAAAAGGCTGAACATGACCACAGGCTGGGCTCCTCTGGGTGTTGACATTTAAGTTTCCAGATGTCTATTGCAGCAGGTCAGAATGCAGGATTAGGGGGATAGGGGAATTGGAGAGGAGTAGGGCAGATATTAAGTCAAACATATCTAGGATTGCAAAGAAGTCTTTGTTAAGTGGATGGCCTTAAGGGATCTAGTCAACACTTAAAGCTCCATGCAAGAGAAAGCCCAGACCTTGGTAATGAAAATAAATGCTGTGGCTGCTCATGTCCCTAGGCCCTGTAAGGCATACATTACTGTCAGGGGATGTGTCAACGGTTTGGGTGGCAAGAAATGAAATTACTGTACTCATTAAGGTCCAATGTACTAGACATGGACTTTTAGAAATTACTGAAAAGATATCAGTGCTTTGTTAGAAAAAAAGAGTGGAAAGGATAGAGGTCTCTGTAACCCTAGTTAGTGTTCTGTCTCCAGCAAAAAATCTGGACAAACGGTCCCCACTTACAAACACCCTTCAGAAATGGGATACCTCTGTTTGCACATTGGGGACTTATTGTAACGACAACTAACTGAACAACGTCATTTCATCTCCTACCACCCCATCTCTCCAGGGGCTGCAAAAGTCAGTCTCCAAGATTCCATCCTCTGACTCAGAAATACTTTAAATAAGCGTATTAGATCACTTTGAGACACCGGAAAGCACGGCCTTCCTGAACATCGGTGTTGTAGTCATTTGCTGAACAAGGCAAGATTAAAGCAGAAAGATGGAGCAGAGAAGGATGGGAGATTGATGGTAATGACTTCAAATGGCACTGATGTGACCTTCATCTTCTGTTCTTAAACTCTGACTCTTGACTTTATGTAATAAGTATTTTTTTTCAACTTGAAAGAGAAATCACATAAAAATATTGCAAGTGTTTTTTTTTTTTGGGGGGGGACCTAGAATTAAAAATTATATTTACCTGTAAAACACATTTAACTTTTATCATTTATTATCTCTTTCCATAAATGCAAGTAAAGATTATCTTCAAATACAGGCCTCTGGTAAGTCATGAATTTATGCTGTGACTAAAAATACTAGGGGCTAAGAAAGATCTGCCCAAATATGAAATATACCACACCTGGATTGCATTTCCCATTGAGTGTAATATTTCTTTCTTATATAAATGTTCATTTGCCATTGAAATAAATGGAAGTTCATGAAAGTTGGCTACACAATGGGGACCATTTTTTAAATATATAGAACAAAGTGTATTCTATTGTCAATTACTCTTAACTGCAAAGGCTACAACATCTCAGGGACACAGCCAAGGGTCAAAGGGGTATACACACATTCCCCCAAGGAACAAGGGGGGAAAGCATGAAGTGATGGTCACGCTTCAAATATATTTTGACCTGCGTATAAAACCAAGCAGCATGGCCTCACATGAGTACAAGCACAGAAGGAGAGAAATAGGAGGGGACTGGAAAGGAACAGGGAAAAGAAACACTATGATGAAAGTTAGTTTTTAGGAACTTTTCCTCATACTTTGCTAGAAAAAAGTACTGCCTTGATCACAAATCAACAGGTGGAAATGTGTGAAGGCGAGTGAGCAGCACTCAGTAAACTCCAAGTTAAATTCAACCTGTCGCAACAATTTAAGTTGGCTGAATAGTCCTGTAAGCCCCACATTTCAGAAACTGAAAAAATCTAGCTGTTGATAAGTCGGTCAAGGTAGAAGTCAGATATTTTTAGTGTTCTGAAATTGAATTTTCACATATTTAAGGATCATGTAGATCTATCTTTGAGGAACGTTTTTAAAACATCATCACTGAGTTACATTGCTTTGTCTCAGGAAATATCACTGCTCACAGTAATCCATTTCAAGACCACCTAGGAAAACAACCTTACAAAGATATCACATCGTCATTTTCCTATTTCATAGGCAGGTTTATTCTGCATATATGCTTATAGCCCTTAAATAAAACTGTCCTTCAATTTTATTCTTTTATAAAATGTATCAAAATACCAAAACTTACAGAAAAAGTTCCCAAGAGAATAACTTGCCATATAATCTTCACTTACAGTTTTAAATCATTCCTAGTTTACTGAATTTGTTTTTACCATTTATTTCTTCCTTCTCTATACATAGAAATATGGGAATAGCATCAGAATGAATATGAGTACATATCTCCCATGTTTTGGGTTTTGAGCACT
>PVKN010028954.1:0-13116 GCA_004027915.1 Capromys pilorides
ATATGTCTTGAAAGATGTTTTCCTCATAGAATGGATTAGTATTAGGAACTGTCTGCTGATTTGCTTTCACTTGCAGCAGTGAAAGTGAAATGATATTGTGGGGACAAGTTTGTAACCATGCAGTGTAGCCAGTCTGACAAAGGGAAGCCACCACTGACCTTGACTAGTGGTGACATCTAATCTGCTTATTCATAACTCCTACAAGAAACTTTTCACAAACTCATGCTGTCGTGGCAACTGCTATTGATATTTATTTTTTCATGCTGTGGGAAAGAACACTGTTTTCACAATCTAGCCTTGAGCATGATCAGCAGAGAAGGCCTAGTGGTTTATGTGAAGTCCACAGCTCAGCAGAAATCCTCCCACCTTACCACCACAATGAGGCCTGCAGGGGAGAAGGCAGCTGCTTTGCAGCATCGGTCCCATTCAGGGTGCCATTGTACCCGTGTAGCACACGCAGTATGGTGCCCTTTTCTTCCCCCCATTAGGAACAAGGGAAATTGGGCTTTTTCTTAAAGGGTCTTTTTGTATTTTTATTGCATTTTTGTTGTTGTTGCTTATAGTTTCCTTTACTAGTAACTAAATTTATAAATAATTGCATTTGGGACTGGGGAGATAGCACAGGTGCCTGCTTGGCAAGTGCAAGGTCATGAGTTTGAACCCTGGTCCCGCCAAAAAAAATTTAAAAATAAAAAATATATAAATAATTGCATTTGAGCTATTTATTGCTGCCTTAGATGTATAAACCCAGTTGGGGTGGCTAGCTTTGAATATAGTGATATTTACACTGCAGAGTGCTCAAATACAGCTAACTGGTAGGACCCTAGGGGACTGCAGTGCAGGATTTTTATGTTCTGAAAAGTAATCCTGGTGTAGAAAAATCAAATTGAGGCTGATTTCTGCATACCCGTAGAAGGCACGAGTGCTTTGTTGCTATCATTAAAATGGGACTTTAGAGTTACAGTTTAGTACTGATACTCTATATAAGTATGTGTGCACACTCTAACTCCTCAAATTTAAGAGGATCATGTGTTTTTGCTTACTATAGAGACTTCCTTATAACAAGAGGGAAAACTCTTTTTGTAGGACCACTGAACAACAGCAAAGATTCCATGAAATTTGCAGCAATGTAGTAAAGACTCGACGCAGAGCTGTGGGCTGGTGGAAACGCCTCTTTACACTAAAGGAAGAAAAGCCGAAAATGGTATTTTTTTTTTATTTGACTTACATAAATGTAAAGCCCTTTTTTTTTAATGTATTTGGTTTTTACAGGGTCTCACTATGCAGCTCGGACTCTTGATCCTCCTGTTTTCAGCTTCCCCAGAGCTGGTGTTACAGGCGATACCACCACCGCCAGACTTATAGAACTGCAGTCCCTGCTCCTGCTTAAGTTTGCCTAAGCAGATGCCAAGCACTATCTTGAGTTAATTTTTACTTTATTGTAACCTAATGGTAGACTTTTGTTTTAATAATTATAGTTTCTTTTGGAGGTGGTAGCAGATACCTATAATCCCACCACTTGGGAGACTGAGACAGGCAGATCACCTTGAATTGAAGTCCAGCCTGAACTGCATAGGAAGACCCTGTCTCAGAAAACAAACAAGATGAAAACAAACAAAAATCATAGTTCAGTATTTATTTGACATAGGTGTAACTCGTAGCTACATTCGTAAATGTTTAGCTGTAGTAGACTGGATCATTGAACATGGGACTTCAGTTAAAAATTGTATTTTACGGGCTGCAGAGATGGCTCAGCATTCTAAGCTCCTACCTAGGCAAGTGCAAGGACCCAGGTTTGATTCCCTGCCTTCGAAGTGCAAGGTCCTGAGTTTGATCCCTGGTACCAACAAAAAAAAGAATAGAATTTATATAATAAGGCATTTAACCTACTTTTGTGTGTTTGTGTGGGGGACTGGGGATTGAACTCAGGTCCTTATGTTTGCTAGGCAAGTGCTTATTTTACTGAGCTGTTTCCCTGACCCTTGGCATTTGATTTATAAACTCAGTAATTCTAGGAGGAAAATGTATTCAGATTCTATAAAGTAGATCAATTGAAGTTTTCTGTAGGTTTTATAGAACATAGATTTTGAAATCTAAAGTGTTTTTTTAGTGTGTGTTTGTGTGACTGGCTCAGCCCAACTCCCGTGTGGGGCGGGCATGGCATGTGGTGCCAGGGATCGAACTCTGGTCCCTACATACTTTGCCTAAGCCTGCCTAAGCAGGCGCTTTAGACAGCTGAGCTATCTTGCTGGCCTGAAATTTAAGTATTTTTAAGAAAAAGTGATAAAGAGGGCCAGGGAAATAGTTCAGTGAAAAAGTGCTTCCCTGGCAAGTTCAGGGTCCTGAGTACAATCCACGGTACCACAAAAAAAGAAAAAAAAGTGAGAAAAACTTAACTTATTTTCCAGCCAATCTTTGTGGGTTTTTTTTTTTTTTTTTTTTGTCTTTTTGAGACAGGGTCTCACTATGCAGTTCAGGCTGGCCGTGAGCTCACTTTTGTAGCCCAGGCTGGTCTTGAACTCGCACCGATCCTCCTGCCTCAGCCTCCCAAGTGCTGGGATTACAGGCGTGCGCCACCACACCCGGCTCCAACCAATCTTTGAAACAGATTTTGTCAACTGACGAAGTTATATGTAAAAGTTCTACATGATGTTTTGAAAGGTGTGCTAACTGGCATAGAAAAAACAGACTGCTGACGTCACAGTTCTCGGCCTGTGTCAGGGAGCTGATATGTTCTCTTTACTTGCATTGTTAGTACTTCGTGACCATGATCATTTCTCTTGCTGCGGTTGCCTGGGTGGGACAGCAAGTCCATAACCTGCTCCTCACCTGCCTGATAGGTAAGTCTGGAAAAACTGCAGTCACATCCTAACCGGTAAAATGTAACTATGACAGAGTCAAATACGTGAGTACTTAACAAATTTCATGTACTGACCAAGGAACTTTGGGAATATAGGAAGGTGACAAAGACTCAGGTCATTGTTTTCAGGGAGTTCACAGTGAAGACAAAACCATAATAACCAAAATAGGAACTACAGTAAAACCGTAGTTTGTGAAAATAATTTGTTCCAGAAACATGCTTATAATCCAGTGCACTTGTATTTCAAGCAAATTTTCCCATAAGAAATAGTGGAAACTTAGATGATTAGTTCCACAACCCAAAAATATTCATATGAAAATGATTATGATACTATTAATGTAATACAGAATAGTAAAAGAAATGTAAAGACAAATAAAAACTTGCAGTTATCTTTGAAGACCTTTGTGGCTGGTATGAGGGAGACGGAAAAGAAAGATTATTTTTTAGGATAACTCATTATCACTAATGAAGTCACTCCCATCTCTTGGCTTAGTGGAATGTTTTCATCAAGCTTTAACAAGGAATCTATCCAATGACTCTTTTTTTTTTTTTTTTTTGTCTTTTTGAGACAGGGTCTTGCTATGCAGTTCAGGCTGGCCTTGAGCTCACTTTTGTAGCCCAGGCTGGTCTTGAACTTGCACCAATCCTCCTGCCTCAGCCTCCCAAATGTTGGAATTACAGGTGTGCACCACCACGCCCATTTTATCCATTGACATTTGCTTTTTTGCCTCCCTTTGATTTCACAGAAATGTGACATCGCATTGTCTGTCATTAAGCAGATTTGTCATTCATACTGCTATGGCCTTAGGTGGTGTTTGGTTTTGTTTTTCACAAATTTTGCACTGTTTCTCACATTTTACACATTTCCATGATTTCATTTAAAGTGAGGAATTTTTCTGCCTTTTTTCCCTCCTCTTCCATCACCTCTTGTGCTAGCTGACCGTCACCCACAATCCCACGGGGTGGGGGCGGGGGAGGCTTTGGTGCAGTTGCAGTCTTATGATATTTGGCATCACAAACTACTCTTATTGCAGCATATCACTTGCTCACAAGTTAAAATTGATTTTTTAATTTTTTTTTTTTTTGTTTTGTGCAGACTCTCACTGCACAACTCCGACTCATAGTGATCCTCCTGTTTCCTGCCTCCCAAGTGCTGCTATTACAGGCGTGCACCACCAGACCCAGACTCCATCACTGGCTCAGTGTGCCTGGGAGTGGGGCAGGCAGGGTCAAGGAATCAAACCCTGGCCCCTGTGCTTCCCTAAGCAAGTGCTTAGTCTGCTGAGCTATACCACTGGCCCTCACAAGTTAAAATTGATTTTAAATGTTTATTAGTCTTGTGGAACTTAAACTTGTTTGTAAGCATAATTTTTTTCCGGAAACATGCTTGTAATCCAGAGCTTTGAAATTGTATTTCAAGCAAATTTCCCCATCAGAAACTATGGCATTTTAGCTATAGATTTAGCAAGAAACAAATTACTAGAACTTGCAGAACAGGTTCCTTGCAATCCAAGGTTTTATCATCATTGATAGGTGGTAAAAATATAAGCAGTGATTATTAACAAGTTGAGAGGACATGACACATGATGGCAGAAGTTGCTGGAAATCCAGTGAAAGTAATGGGAGTTTTTGTACTTCCTCCCATTAGAGTTCTCATAGTCTAAGGAAAAGGCCAGCCAAATAGCTCAGTAGATTAAAATGCCTGCTTAGGCTGCTGTGCAGATTTGATCCTGGCATGCTGTGCCAGCCCCAACCCTGGGGCTCCTGAGACAGGATTGAGACTGGGTGTGGTGGTGCACACCTGTAATCCCAGCGCTTGGGAGGCTGAAAGCAATCACTGAGTCTGAGCTACATAGTGAGACCCTGTAGACCCTGTACTAAAATACAAAAAAGAAAAATAGTCTAGGAAATTACCTTCTTTAAATAGTCATAGCAAGTTACTTTCCTTGATAACCTTTAGCAGGTTGCTGTCTCCTGAGAGACTGAGGCAGGAGGATTATGAATTTGAGCTCTGTCTGGGCAGCTTAACAAGCAAAACTATGTCATAAAAAAGTGCTGGGGATGTAGCTCATGTAAAGACCCTGGGTTCGGGGCCGGTGAGATGGTTCAGTGGTCTAAAGCGCCTGCTTAGGAAAGCTCAGGCAACTGCAGGGACTGCGGTTCGATGCCCGGCACCACATGCTGCGCCAGCCCCCACCACCAGGGCAGGCTGAGCCAGCCACAAAAATAAATAAAATAAAGAAACAAACACAACAAGCAAACAAGTAAATAAAATAAAATAAAATAATAAAAAATAAAAATAAAAAAAAAGACCCTGGGTTCAATCTCCAGTACTGGAAAAAAAAAAAAAATTGCTGTCTCCTTAATATTGGTTGTTTGTTTATTTTAAGTGACTTTCCTACTGTTGCTTCCTGGACTGAACCAACATGGCATCATTTCGAAGTACATTGGAATGGCCAAAAGGGAGATAAACAAGCTTCTGAAACAAAAAGAAAAGAAAAATGAATAATGCATCCTCTTCATTCAGTGTGATTAGTGGAGTATGCCTTGCCCCCCGAGGATCGAGGATCGTGTCTACCTTGCTGTGTGGATCCTGAAATGCTACAAAAGTAGCTCTTTGCTTTCCCTCACTTTGCCCCTTGTAGAAATTCACACTTGCCTGTCAGGCTTTGTACATAGTGTCATTGTGTCAATTGTAGCTGGGTGCATTCTTGTCAGTTCGCCTTCAGTGGACAACTCACCAATGGGTAAGGCTTGTTTTGATTTTTTTCACCCAGTGTTAACTGAATCCTTACTTTTGACAACTTGTTTTAAAATAATACAGTGGTGAACTTTATTCTTCAGTGTAGTTAATAGTGCTTGAAAAATTGGGTTGATGTTCATTTCAGCTAGATACCAGGTAGCGGTCTGTGGCTACAGGAAGCTGGATCTACTGGCCACTTCCACAGCCTGCTTAAAACTGTCCAGCTTCATGAATATAGAGACCAAATCAGCACACCTGATGAAGAGACGAGGCGTCACTGTTCACACTCTTTCTTTACCGTCAGAGAAGAATCTCGATGGCAAAAAATAAAATTGATTCCGTGTCCTATTATGCATAGGTTTCTCCTTTTTGTGAAACTTGGTGATTTCTGGGAAGTGTTGATCCTGATCTTCCAGAGGGGACTCTGACAGCTGTAGAATGCTTGCTCCCCTGCCCTACTTCACTAGTGAGTTCTTACTGGGCTTTTCATAGAAAATTTCCAAAAGAATGTACCCGAGGGTGTTTAGTATACCTTTTATTTCAGGTTTTTACTGTGCACACAGTAGGTTAAAATGCAAGTCTGTGACCTTTATTCCAGCACCAGCCAGTAAAGGACAAAGTCTCCCTGTGTTTAGTCAAGATTCATTGCAGTAGAAAATTAAAAGGCTAGTTTTTAAGATCAGAAAGAGCCTTCAGAGGTGAGCCTCACGATTCTCATTTTATAGTAACACTGGTTGCATTTTGCTTGCTGTGGTTTTGCAGTGTTGTGAGTACACTGGCATCTGGCTTTCTCCACATGCTCTCCAAGGGCTGTGGCTAGAGTGCGCTTGTGATGATAGGCCGGCCTCTGGCCCACACAGATTTTGTAACTCCTTGGAAAGCTCCTTAGAATCATTTTTGCCTCTCAGTAGCTGGAAACTAGGCATAGCTAACGTCTGTAAGAACGAACTTTTGAGGGCCAAAAAATGTGATATATTTGGGAACAACTCTTGAACTGCTTACCTAGGCATAATATAGTTCTGTGAAATCATTGCACTGATGCTGCAAAGCTTGTACATCTGTCCTTCAGTAAGTATTGTTTTCTCCCCTTCCATATTGCTATAAACATCTGTGCCCATTATAGTTTATTTTTAATTTTTAAAAAATATTTTCATATGACTACCTTAATTTTACATGTGTTTCTTCACTGTAAATAAGCCTCTCTTACCTGGATTTTTTTGTGTGTGAATGTGTTCTACTAGTTAACTACCTTGGCAGTTTTAATCCTGTGTTTTTTCTTTGTTTTGTGTGAAAGAGGAAAAATAAAAGCTGGAATCTCTTCAGTGTCTCACTTTCTTATTATTATTACTGTGTGTGTGTGTGTGTGTGTGTGTGTATTTTAGGGAAAGGCCTACATGGTGTTCAGGGTGTCACTACTAGATCAGACTCAAGTGATCTGCCTGTTTATAGCCTCTCAAAAGCTGGGATTACAGGTGTGTGCCACCACACCCAGTCTCAATTGCCTTCTCAGCGCACCCTTGGGGCAAGGGCAAGGCCGAGGTCGACAGCAGGCCCAGGGTTTGAACCCCTGGCCCCTGCCCCTGCTTGTAGGCACTTTAATCTACTGAGCTATTTGGCCAGCTCTCATTTTCTTTTTAACTTGGCCAATCTAATGTTTACATGATTGTTGTAATTTAGGGTTTTCAAAGGGGAAACTGTACAATACAGGATATATATATATATATAGTTTTTTGTAACTTTTTTATGTATTTAGCACAAGGTCTCGCTACACAGATCAGACTCTGATCCTCCCGTCTTTAGCCTCCAAGTTCTAGGATTATAGGCAGGCGACGACACACCTAGTCTCATGGTCATTGCAGCCTGCCCCGGGGGCAGGGCTGGCACAGCTCTGCAGGACACATATTTTATAAAATTATTTTTTAGGCTATTATTTTTTGCTGCTCCCTGTACTTTACTGTCTTCTACCTAACATGCCATGAACTGTTTCTCCTCTGCAGTGCCCATCTGCCATTCCCTTCTACCTCAGGGCCAGCCAGCTATGGACTCAAACCTCTATTAACTGTGAGTTTGGGCCTCTTGAGATAGCTTAGCTGTCTATAGCACCTGCTTTGGTCAAGCTTAGGCAACTTTAGGGACCATGATTTGATCCCTGGCACCACAGGCTGTGCCAACCCCACCCCCAGGGTAGGCTGAGCCGGCCATAATAAAAATAAAGTTAAAACTGAGTTGAAATAAAGCTTTTCTCCTAAAATACACACGCACACACACACACACACACATAAAATAATCACCCTAAGAATCATCTACAAAGAGTGCAGGAAATTCTGTCCGTACTCCAAAGAATATATCTGGGGGCTTGGATCCTATGGTATTGTTCTGCTCAAGTCCAGTTGAAGATCTAGAGTCCATGACAGTGCCTTCCAGGGGTGCAACTGGAGGCCTAGAGCTCATGAGAATGTTTCTCACACAGGTAGGCCTGTTTCACAGCTCTGCTGGGCAAACTGAAAGGTCAGTGGTGGAAGCTGGAAAGTCTGTCAGAGGGATGAAGCATCTGTGCTAGCAGGCTGAGGAGCCAGGAAGCAACACTCAAAGAACCAGAACTCTCCTGAAAAGTACCACAGCCTTCCTCAGCAACAGTGAGGTTCTGAGCTCCTGTGAATATGAGGAAAGCAGTGTTTGCACCAGGAAAGCCAGTGAGACAAGCTTCAGGAGATGGGGCCAGGAAGATGGCTCCATGGCACAAGTGCCTGCCTGGCAAGTGCAAGGTTTGAGTTTGAACCCTGGTCTCACCAAAAAAAAAAAAAGGTACTTTAAGGTTCAGGAGACAGCTGTGCGGCATCTCCCCTGCTGGAACCAAGAATTGATGCTCAAAATGAGGACACAGCTCCCCGCAAATGAACTGTAGCCATCCTCAGCAACAAAGTCTCAAGCTCCCTCAATAATGAGAACAGCTAAGCTCCTTAGGAAAGCCAGCATGACAAGCTCCTCCAAGAGAACTCAGCTGCCTTCAGCTTCCCTAACAGCTTTTCCAGCCTCTTCTGCCTCCCAACGCTGCTAGCAGCCATCCTCAGGTGGGCCTCCCACACCCAGCACCAAACTGGTTCAGAACCCCAGTGTTATAAATTGACTAACAGTTGTCAACCCACCACAATGATACAACTTATGAAGCCAATCAGTGAGCTTCCCTGTGTGAACATGACAGGTCTCTCTACTCTTTTTTTTTTTGTCTTTTTGAGTTGGCTATGCAGTTCAGGCTGGCCTTTGCTCACATTGTAGCCCAGGCTGGTCTTGAACTTACAGTGATCTCCTGCCTCAGCCTCCCAAGTGCTGGGATTACAGACATGTGCATCACGTCCGGCTTCTACTCTTGAAGAACAAAATGAAATCAAAAGTTTAAATTATTCAGCAAACACCCAAAATACTGGGTGCTATATGAAAGAGGAAATACAGTAAGGGACAGATAGTGTGTGAGAGGGTAGCAGGAAGAACACCCAGGGATGAGTGAGGGCTCAACAGAGTCTCTACCTGGATGTCTCTGCTTTGTGGAGTCCAGCTCAGGGTTGGGTACTGGAGAGGTACCCAGTACCCAAGTGACTTGTCTGCACTTTAAACACCAACAACTCAAATTGAATATTTTATGGGTCCTGGGAATAGATTTGGTAGTAAATTCTGAGTCCCCCTCACCCCAGAATATCAACAGTGAAGCCTCAAGCTCACCCCCAGTCTCCAAGATTTGTCTGATGGTGTTTTTTGTAGTACCAGGGATCGAACTAGAGACCTTGCATTGGTAGGCAGTTGATTATGCCATTATCTCCTGGGCCCTTCCTGGTAGTTTTGAAGTGCTGGTCTTTAACCAAGCAATTGTGATTACTGCTTTGCTTCCATCAGCCTCACCCACCTGGCTTCCTTCCCAGGCCAGCGTGGGGTCCTTCAGCTTGGCATCAAAGGGCTACCCCATGCTAGTCCCTTTTCAAGGTATGCCCTGTCTCTCCCTGAAGCAGACCGGAGGTCTTAGCATCCCACAGTTCACATCTGAGGATACTTTTTTTTTTTTTGGAATATACTATGCCATCAAAAATGAAAGGATTTGGGTTGGCCAAATAGCTCAGCGGAGTTTTATCCCAGTGTGTGTGTTAGCCCTGCCCCCGGGGCACCCTGAGCCAGCTACTGATACTGGGCGTGGTGGTGCACACCTGTAATCCCAGCACTTGGAAGACTGAAAACGGGATCACTATGAGTCTGATTTGTGTAGTGAGACCCTGTACTAAAATACATTAAAAAAAAATTTATTGATTTTATTCTTAGCCCATTATCCAACTGATGAACTTCCCTCTGCCCTATAAGCACCTGCCTGACAAACACAAGATCCTGAGTTCAATCCCTGGTACCACACACAAAAAAAGGTGGCTTAATGCTAGCAGTTCATGCAGTACCATTTTATTTTCACTCAATTCATTATCAGTCCTGTTTGAAGATGACTGGGTTCAGCTTGCCTACAACAAAAACCACCAACTTGTGGGGTACTTCATACAGAGGTCTCTGCTCCATTTCTCTACCCTATGTTTCCATTCCAACCCAGCCATCTTGACTTTTCTACCCGTTTCTGTATGAGTTCATGCCATCATAACTCTAGACCAATGCTAAGAAAAAGCTTCCACAAGCCTAGACTATCTACTTTGCTGCACACGCGCCCTGAGTTCAGGCAGATTTAGATCTAAATCCCTGCCAAGTAGTTTAGTATCTTATGTAACTACTTTTTCCCAGGCTTTGGCTTCTTAAATAAAGTCTTAAAATGTGGTCACTTTAAGATAGAACTTAGCTTATGACATGGGTATAATAGCAGAGGCCTCCTAGTCTGTTGTGAGGCCAATGAGCTACAGGAAGCACGTGGTGGCAGTCAAGAATTAGGGACCAAGGACTGGCGAGATGGTTCAGTGGTCTAAAGCGCCTGCTTAGGAAAGCACAGGCAACTGCAGGGACTGCGGTTCGATCCCCGGCACCACATGCTGCACCAGGCCCCCCCACCACCAGGGCAGGCTGAGCCAGCCACAAAATAAAAATAAAATAAAGAAACAAACAAACACAACAAGCAAATAAATAAATAAATAAATAAATAAATAAATAAAATTAAAAAAAAAAAAAAGGAATTAGGGACCAAAGAGCACTTGCTCTGGGAAAGCTCTAGCAGTTTCCCAGGCCCCACAGCACTTTGAATTGCCTCCCTGTGCGGCACGTTGCCTCCCTATTATACCCATGTCACTTGTTTGTGTCCACTGCAGTTTAAACCTCTTTAGGGCAGGAATGGTAGTTTTTGTCGTCTTAGTACCTGACACAATACCTGGCACATGGTAGACATATTATCTGTTGATGAATCAATGAATCCAGGGTACAAAGAGTAAATGAGGGCTGCCCGGATAGCTTAATGGTCTAAAGGGCCTGCTTAGGCAAGCTCAGGGACTGCCCCTGCAGTTTGAGCCCCACCCCCATGGCAGGCTGAGCTGGCCACAAAACAAAACAAGAAAAAAAAAAAGTTAACGAATGTCACAGTTTTGCCTCCCGCCCCTCCCCCGCCAACGGGTGCAATACAATACAGGACACATAAGATTATTTTATAATGAATCTTATTCAAAGACTACAGGAAATCTGTCCACATACTAAAGTTCAAAGAATCCAGCTGAGGGCCTGGATTCCACAATACTGAGTCCAGCTAAAGCCCATAACAATGCCCCCCACAAGTTCAGCTGGAGGCCTAGTTCCCATGACAATGCCTCATGCAGACCTGTTAAACAGATTTGCACTGGGAAAGTCCAAAGGTCAGTGGTGGAAACTAGTAAGTCTGTGCCAGTGGGATAAAGGATCTGTGCCAAGAGGCTGAGGGATCTGTACTGCAGCCAGAAAGCAATGCTTAACGTAAGAACCAGCCCTCCCGACAGCCACCCTCAGCAACAGTGAGGTCCTGAGGTCCTGAGGTCCTGAGCCGCTCTGAAGATCAGAGTTTCCCTGTCAGGAAAGCCATGGAGACAAGCTTCTCCAGCAGAATGAGCAGTGCACCATCTTCGCCTCTGGAGCCAGGAAGCAATGCTGAAAGTGAGGACCAGAGCTCCCTCAAAATGAACCATAGCCATCCTCAGCAACAATGAGGTCGTGAGTTCCTCTGACAAGAACAGCCAAGCTCACCAGGCAAGCCAGCATGACAAGCTCCTCCAAAGGAATCATAGCTGCCTGCAGCTTCTGACGGCACCCAACAGCTTCTCCAAACACCTTCCTTAACAGCCTCTTACGCTGCTGGCAATGACCCTCAGGTGGGCTTCCCACACCCAGTACCATACTAGTTCTGTTCAGCTGGATGTAACAAGTTGAGCACCAGCTGACAGTTCACCACAATGGATATCCTATTTTTCTATTTATGGTAAGGGTCTTAAAGGAAAGTGCTTTCGTTCTGTCATATCTCTACTCGTTGCTAAGGCCCCTAGTTACATGAACTGCACGTTTCTAAGAAACACAATAAGCTGTAATCATGCAGGGAGCCTGTACATCAAGACATTTTCATTTAGGAAGCCATTATGTCAAGAAATTTTTCAGGGGCTGGGGAGATAGCTCCATGGCACAAGTGCCTGCCTGGCAAGTGCAAGGTCATGAGTTCGAAACCTGATCCACCAAAATAAATAAATAAATAAAATGAAAAAGAAATTTTTCATTTAAAAAGCCAGCAATTGGTCGATCAGGCCTGATAGGGCATGTCTATAATCCCCACACTTGGCACTCGGAAGGCTGAAGCAGGATTGCTGCAAATTCAAGGCCAGCTAGGATTACATAGTGGGTTCAAGGGCAGCCTGAGCTACATGAGACACATAATTCAGGCCCAGTCTGAGCTAGGTAGCAAGACCTTGTCTCAAAAATTAATTTAAAACCCAGCGGTAACCCTTATGTCTGAGATGTACACGTTGGAAGCTCTGCTTTTTTGAAGGTGAGCCTGGGATTTAGAAGGTGATGGGGACCAGTGGGATGGACTGAGGCAGTATACTCAAGGAGCACTTACGCGGGGCTCGTGTTAGTCCCTTTTATAGCTTCTCCTTGCCTCCCCCTCACGGCAACTTGGGTAGGGTATAATCCCCATTTCACAAACAGATGGGAAAATTGATTTGTCTACTCTTTTATCAAATACATTTTCAGGGCTTACTACTCACCAGATAACTTCTGTAGAAATTGTGAGGGCTGAAGGAAACAAAATCAACTAAACCCCTGCCTTTTTGGAATGAAACAGTCGGGGGCTAGGAGACACAATGGGTAGGCTTCTGATAATTCAGTGCTCGCAGGGCTGGAATAATAGGAGAGGGCTGTGTGTGTGGTGGGTGTGGCTGGAAGACGAGCTGAGAAAAGGCAGGGACCAAGTCTCCTGGCAAGGTGGGGGAGAAGATGCTCCAGTGAGAGGGCAAAGTGAATGGAAGGGCTGAGGTGGAGTGTGCTTGCAGTGTCCAAAGGAAAGCAAGCCAGGGCAGGCCAGTCAAGATAG
>PVKN010028955.1:0-13115 GCA_004027915.1 Capromys pilorides
ATTATTAGGTATGTTCACAGTTCACTTCCAAGAACTCAAACTATAGATTTAGTTTTCTTCCTTGCAAAACAGACAGTAAATCACGAACTGCAAAATTTTTCCATTCATATCAGGAGTATGAAGATTAAACACTGCTTTAGGATAGGGACACCATACCTTAAGTTGCCAAGCTCTCTTTCTTGTTGTATTTTCTCATGTTCTAACTGTGATTTCAATTCTTTTGTTTCTGTTAGCTCCTTCTGCAGTTCTCTCAATCTATTTTCCAATTTTTTAATTTTTCCTGTAAGCAGTTCATCATGATCTTTTTTAAGTTCTATTACTGTTTTATAAGAATGTATTGCATCCCAGATTTTTAATACACTAATAGAATCTGTCAGGAAGAAAACAAGATGAAAATAAATATTTTCTGTGTTTAATGATTAGATTTTCAATTCAATCATTCATGCACTGGATGAATATATATATACAGTGTGTGCCCACAGCTAAGCACATTTATTGTGTAGCTGTATTATTAATGAATCCCCGTCAATTTAAAACTTTAAAATTCAAAAACGTTTTACCAAAAAGACACATCAAATAATGTTCAGAGAGACTAGCATATAGCTCATTGGCAGAGTGCACATGTAAAGCCCTGGATTTGCTCTTCAGCACTATAAAAAGTAAAAAAAATATATTCAAGATACATTTGATTTTAAAACAGACAAATATATAGCAGGGCTTATAATGATTTCAATAGACCAGGAACTCCACAACACAATGTACAGGTACAAAAATTGTGTGATGACTGCTTTATATTGGAAGAGGACAAAGATCTTTTTCAAATACAGACAGAAGGTTGGGGAGATAGCTCAGCAGTGTAAGCTCCTGTCTAGCAGGTGCAAGGACCTAGGTTCCATCCCTAGTACCACATGCCACACTGGCCCCAGAAGGAAGCGGGTGTGTTGGCCACCAAAAATGGGTGTGATGACATATACCTATAATCCTATTTCTGGGGAGGCTGAGATAGGAGGATCACATGAGTCTGAGCTATAATCCTATTTCTGGGGAGGCTGAGATAGGAGGATCACATGAGTCTGAGCTATGTCACGAGATCCTGTTCCAATTAAATAAATAAAAATTATTTTTTTAAATATAGAAAAAACTAGTCTTTTTGCAATGTTATTCCTTAAAAACTATTCTCTTTTATAGACCACAATATTATTGTCAGTTTCAAATGCTTTTACTTTATAATGAACTCCCACAGGAAGAAATTTCTGAAGGTCCTCTCATATATATACATATATAGCTATATTTTCTGTCATCCTTAAAACATTAGCCAAGTACAGCACATCCAGATCCAGGTTCTTATGATCTAGGGGCTTTGGAATTGTTTCCTTTATAACTGTACCCATGGCCATTTGTATTGCTGTATTTCCCAAAGAGCTTCAAGATTTCTTCATGACTCAGAGATTGGCTGTGCAGCCAATGGCTCGTGCTGAACAGAGACATTCCTGCCTCGCAGCAACTGTTCAAACCCATCATGCTCATTGTCTCCAGGTGGCTTCAGTCCTCTCTCCTCCTTGAACTCGAATTTTTATTCTCTTTTTTCTTTTTTGGGGGGAGGGGTGACTCTAGGAATTGAACTTGGGACCTGTGCTTGCCAGGCAAGCACTTGTGTCACTGAACTATATCCCCAGACCAAAGATTTAAGAGCGTTGCCGTCAAGCTACAGTGTACACTGAGACTCTGACAATTTGCTTCTAGCCAAGATGGAGTTGTAGATACTAATTTAAATTCCTACTGAAACCACCAAAATGATATAGACAAAAATTACAGCAAACAAATTTTCAGTACACCCAGGGGGCCACCCACCCAGGACCCCCCTCCTATTCCTTGGACAGGAGCTTTCTTTTCCCTAATAAATCTATTCTGCTCATAAAGAAAAAAAAATCAGTACGATGGACTTCAGGCAATGAAGACAGCGATTCTTGATAAGATAGGAGACAAATGAAGTAAGCAATCTGAATGTCTCAGTTCCCTTCCCCTAAATAAGGAGAAAAACGAATCCATTACATTCCCTGGCTGAAGTGGTGAAGTGATGAAGCCGAGTTGGATAAAACCAAAGCAGACAGATCCCAGGGGAGAGCAACGAGGTGAGGACGGTATGGGAGGAACCCTACAGATGGGCAGAGTCCCCTCTCCTCTAGCACTGAGCAGAGTAATAGCACAAGTATGTCAACAAGCTACCTCAGCTCCAGGGAAAACAGCATCTGAAAAGATCAGAGGAAACTGCTCATAAAGACTGGAAAAACACTAACAGTTCACAGGACAGTGGTAATCAGAAAGACCTCCTGTCAGCACTGGGGAATTAACCACAGGCTAAACATTTTCTGATACATACAACAAATCAGAAAATCAAGACCAGGAAGTATGAAGCTGTTTATAAAACAAAACTGTATCCAACAATAAACACAGAAGAAGAGTCATGAAAGATATTTTTAAAAAACCAAAATGCATTTATAGAGATGGAAACTGATCACAATCAAATGGCATGGCAGACAGGCTGATGGCTGACCCCTGAACAACACAGATTTGAACTGCACAGGTCAGGATTTTATTGGGAGATATCAGACAATTTGAAAAACCTCACAGATGAACCACACAGCCTAGAAATGTTGAAAAAGTTAAGAAAAAAGTATGCCACAAATGCATGCAATATATGTACAGAAGTTTATCTTGTATAACCATAAAATATACGGAAATCCATTATAAAAAGTTAAAATCTACCAACATTCATGCACACAAACTGTAATTTGAAGTCAAGAAAAATATGAATAAAGACAAAGATGCAGGACATCAATTGTTTATATTATTGGCAAGGCTTCTATTTAACAGCAGGCACTAGTAAAGTTTTGTAGCGTCAAAATACATACACACATTTTGATTGCATAAGGGTTGGTGCTTCATGTTAAATGAAAATAGCCTGGAAAATTCAATTAAAAGGCAAGTTGTCAATGTAGATAAAAGGTATGAAAAATTTTTGAAGGCCTGGCAAAACAGCTCAGCGGATTAAAGTGCCTGAAAGCAGGCCCAGGGGCCCAGGGTTTGATCCCAGAGCCTGCCATGCTGGCTCTGTCCCCGGGGCGTGCTGAGACAGCAATTGAGACTGAGAATAGCGGCACGCGCCTGTAATCCCAGCTCTTCAGAGGCTGTGAACAGGTGGATCACTGCAAGTGTGATCTAGCAGTGAGACCCCGAACACCCTGTAGATCCTTCCCTAAAAAATAAAAAAAAAAAAAGAAAAATATTTGGAAAATATTTTTATGAAAAAATATATTTTAAAGACATAAATAAGACAAAAAAAAAAAAAAAAAAAAAAAAAAAAAAATTTGGAAAATATTTTTAAAAAAAAAAAAATTTTAAAAAAAAAAAAAAAAAAAAAAAAAAAAAAAAAAAAAAAAAAAAACCCACGCTAATACTTGACAAAAGAAGACTGAACAGAAATAGTTATCTTAATACTGAAGCAGACCTCTCAGAGTAAAATTCTATTATGTGCAATAAACTAGGTCATTTCATAATGATAAAAGGTTCAATTAATCAAAGAGTATACAATCCTGAATGTTTATGGGCCCAATAATAGTTTCAAAAACATTCAAGGGCAAAACACCTGCAAAAAATAACAGGCCAATTCCCAAGTACAATCTGAGATATCAATATTCATTATTCAATAAAGGACAGGACAAGTAGGCAGGGCAACAGAGTAGAGTAACCTGAACACTACTGTTCTTAACAAAACAGAACATATTCTTTTGTTTGTTTGTTTGTTTATATATTTGGTACAGGGTCTCACTGTGCAGCTTGGACTAGCAGTTGTCTTCCTGCTTTCACCCTTCCCAGTAATAGGATTACAGGCATGTGCTGGCTCAGGTGCCCCCACGGTCAGGGCCAGTTTGGTATGCGGGACTAGGGATCAAGCCCTGGTCCCTGTGCTTGCCAAACCAGGCACTTAGTCCACTGAGCTATTTCACCAGCCCAGAAAATATTCTAAGACTATATTAGTAAGACGATTAGGTCAAAGTGATTTAATCTACACAAAACACCATGTCCTTAGTTACAAAACAATCAAATATAAAATCAGTAACAAAAATATGTCTGGAAAATAATTATCTACCTAAATAACTCATAGAAACTAAGCAACACAACTAAGGAACTGGGTCAAAGAGGTAACAGAAACTAGAAAGCATTTTGAACTGAACAGCAACAAAAAAAGTACCAGACACCAAAATCTGTGGAATGCAGCTAAGGCAGTTCTCACAAATGAGAAGTTTTATTTTTATTTTTTTAATGAGCAGAACATATTTATTGAGGGAAAGAAAGCTCCTGTCCAAGAGAGGCACAGGAGAGGGGGTTCAGAGTAGGTGTCCCCCCAAATGAGAATTTTTAGCTGTGAATGTTTCTATCTAAAGGGCCTGCAACCAATGTCCTAACTTCCACCTTAAGACACTAGAAAAGAGCAAATTAAGCCAAAGAAGAAAGACAATAAAATTTTCTATAGTTTGTGTCCCCTCAAAATTCATTTGCTGAAATCTGATCACAGAGGTCACCAGGAAGTATAGCCAAAAAAATCTGAAGGTATCTTGAAAATATACATAAAAATTAAAAAACAGCGTGACATAAATCACAATAGAAAAAAAAAAAAAAGAAACCACTGGATTTTTTTCCTCAAGGGTTTGTTTTGTTTTGCTTTGTTCTGTTTCACAAAGACAGGGTGCTGGAGGGAAGCAGGCTTTTCAGTGCTTTTGCAGAAGTCTTGGGATAGTCCACCTTGACATTAATGCAGAATATATGTAAATGTGACAGGTGTCTCAAATATACTCTTAAGGTTACCAACAGGTGTGATTTCAAGCAACTGATCATCCTCTAGCATGGGCAAAGTTGGTTCACCTAGCAGATTCACAAGTGGTTTACAGACCCACTCCCCCCAAGTCTAGGACTTTTTAGTAGTTGAGAAGCAATGCTAAACTCTTAAAAGCAAAAACAGGTGATCATGCTTCAGCGGGAACAAAGAAGGTCCTGGCTCAGTCTCTTTTGGAATCATGTAAAGCTTCCCTATTGCTTTTGTATGTCTTATCTGATCCTTTATTCAGGACACCACAGACCTAAAAAAGTCCACAGCACCAGGGAATCAAGGAATATTATGATTTTGACTACTTTGCCTAAATGCATTGGTGTGAGTCTTAAGTTCAATAAAGGGTTTTCTATTTTATTCTTTCAAAAAACCAAGTCATTACTTTGTTGGGTCTTTGTATTGTTCTTTTGATGTCAATTTTGTTAATTTTTGCTCTAATGTTTATAATGTTCCCTTTTAAACTAGGTTTGGGTTTAGACTATTATTTTTTGAGTATCTTAAAGATCATCATTACTTCAGCTCACTTTTTTTTCCTAATGTGAGCACTGACTGTAATAACTTGCTCTTTTTGGGGCTGGAGAGATAGCATGGCAGCCTAAGCACCTGCCTGGCAAGAGAAAAGAACCTAGGTTTGATCCCCAGTACTATAGTCCCTTGTGCTGGCCCAAAACCCTGGGCATGCCCTGCCTTCCTCCAAAACTGGGTGTGGTGGTGCACACCTGTAATTCTAGTGCTGGGGGGGCTGAGACAGGAGGATGACTATGAGTCCAAGCTGCATAGTGAGACCCTATACCAAATAAATAAGTAACAAAACAAAACAAAACAAAAACTTGCCCTCTTTGGGCTATTTCAGTGTTTCATAGGTTCACCATGAAATTTTGCCCTATTCTGTTTTCAGCTTCTTTTGATTTCCTGGGTTGGAATTAACTTTATTATGTCAAATGGGGAGGACAGTTTGACCTTGAGTTCAAAACACTGGACTGGCTCTGCAAGGCCAATTAGGTCCCCTTACTGGGTAAGCTTGGCTCTTTCCCACCATGGTGTGGGCACCCAGTATCTGGGGTGGCAGGTTGGATAACGTGGTCCAGATGTAGACTGGTTTCCCTTCTCCCACTGGATTTTAGTCCAGGTGGGTTGTCTTTTTATGTATCAATCTTGTATGTTTTGCCCCTTGCTCAGAGTAACTGTTTTTCTTCAGCACTAAGGTGGAGGTACTTAACACTGCAAGCAACCACATTCATCAATAATGAGACTTTTATATTTTCCTCTAAAGTGACAGACTTAGTTTATCATTAACTTGACTATGCCACAAGTAAGTTTTGTGACCCATTATATGTCTCTGAAATATGCTGTCATTAATGACTTTTTCTATAAAAAATCTCTGGACCAGATCTCATAACTCATCTGGACGTGCAAGCTCCGCGTTCATTTCCTCAAAGAGCTACTCAAAATAGACATGTGTTAAGGCCATGTGTTTTAATGTGGTTGATAATTTTAATCACACTCCATAGAACATTAAGTTCAGGTAGAAATTTCAGCTAGCAGCATCTCTATGGATGACACAGTGTGTAGACTCATATTCAGAAGTGACCTCTTTGACTCGAGCTGTGAAATCTGAAAATGATCCAGTCAAAGAAGCTGTCCCATCTATGCATATGACACAAAATGACAACATGAATTTTCCAGATAGATAATCATTCAAAGACTTGAACTGTTCTGCAGCTGTGGTGTTGGTTGGCAGCCAAAGTGCACACAACATAAGCCTCACAGACATGCTCCTGAGAAATGTATCACACAAAAACAAGCCTTGTTTCTTTGTTATCAACATCAGTAGATTTATCAACCTGCACCTTTTTTTTTTTTTTAAGAGAAGGGTGTACAGGGTGTTTAGGGTCTCACTACTAGATGGAACTCAGTGATGCGCCTGCTCAGAGCCTCCCAAGAGCTGGGATTATAGGGGCACACCACCACGCCCAGGCTCAATTGCTGTCTCAGAGCGCTCCAGGGGCAGGGCCGGCACAGCAGGCTCAGGAATCCAACCCCTCCACTCCCGCCCCTCTTCTGCACCTGCTTGCAGGAGCTTTAATTGCTGTGCTATTTGGCTGGCCCTAACCTGAACTTTATAACATCATGACTCATTAATCTTCTCTAAAAATTGTGTCTCAGTACCCTTGCTTTCATCATTTTGTCTAGTTATGGCACTAGCTGAAAGAGGAACAAATACCAACTTGTGAACTGCACAGTCTCCTAAGAGTTTACAATACATGTCCTTAGCAGCAGGTAGGACCAACTTTGCATCAACAGCAAAGGGCTTCCTAGCTTAACAATGTGGTTATTCTCAGAATGATGCTCTTAGGTTAGAACTAACATTTGATGATGTGGTGGCCTTCAATAATTGCTTCTGTTCTCCACATTCACATTTTCTTTTAAAAACCCTAAAGGCTTATCCTTTAATGCAGGGTACTTGGTCTCCATTTGAAATAGTTTTAAAGGATTCATGGCTTCACTAGATGTGAGTCACCACATACTATACAAAGAAGGCTTGGAGAAAGTGAATCACCCATTGTATCTAGCCCATAGTTTAAGTAAGACTCTTGGTATTTTCTTTTAAGTGCAACTTTTTTTGTTAGCAATCTTTTAGTCTTCTGTTGTCTCATCATTGGTTACTCCCCTTTTTGCAAAGCAGCTCTTTGGTGACACTTGCTTTTTATCTATTTTGTCTAGGGTTAGCTTGAGGGTGTAGCAAACTTGTGACTGAGACAGTATAGGAAAGCAATAGATAAAACAAGGGTGAGCCAGGTGTGCATTAAAGTAAGCACTGCATTGGATGTAAAACATGTACACCAGGTTCAGTTGTACAACTCAAGTAAATAAACTCACTGAACACTATGAAGTCAAATACTAGATACAATTTGTTACTTGCCACTCATTAATCTTCAAGAAAGTGATTATGGACTCTGTGCAGTCAAACGTTTCTGCTAATATTAAACTTGTTACATGCGCTCCCCAGTGCTACCATCATTGCTTCAGTTTCACCTCATATCATCAGGGATTAGATTCCCATACAATCTAGATCTCTCACATCTATAGTTCATAGCAGGGTTCATATTCTAGTGAGAATCTCATTGTCACAGCTGATCTGACAGCAGGTGGAGCTCAGGTGATTGGGAGCAACTATAAATAAAATGAAGCTTCATCAATCACCTGTTGCTCACCTTTTGCTGTGAGGTCCTATTCCTAATAAGCTATGGAAGAGTACTGCTCTGTGGTCTGCAGGTTTGGGATCTAATCTAACTTAAAAGCCATAAAGACCCTACCAGAAGACTTTTTGCTAAATGCAACAAAATGGAAAAATGTAAAACAAAGTTATAAAAATCAGGGTTTTTTTCTGTGCTAAGCTGCTGAGAAACAAACAGGGAAACAAGTCCATTCAAAATAGCTTATAAGAGTGCCTCCGTTGGCCTTAGGGTGGGCAGGACACACTGCCCTGCTGCGCTGGTGGGGAATTTCTTCTGAGACCAAGTGTGGTTGCGTGAGGACGGCGTTTGGTTCTTGAAAGACTGAGCGAGCTCTGGCCTGAAATTCAGCCGCTGGCAGCTCCTGTGCATGCTGAGAGAGCCGTGTCCACCGAGCGATGCTGTGATGCATGAGGGCCTCGTGTGGGATGGTTGTTGCTGCTTACTGTTTGGGTATCGTCTCGCATGCTTAGAATTTCTTTTTCCACGTAGACACTGAGTCTAGTGTCGTTTATTAAATTATTCCCACCTTTCCCAACAATCTGCAATAGTACCTATTTTTTTTTTTCTTTGTTTTTTTTTGAGACAGGGTCTCCCTATACAGCTCAGGCTGGCCTTGAGCTTACTTTGTAGCCCAGGCTGGTCTTGAAATCCCAACAATCCTGCTTCAGCCTCTCGAGTGCTGGGATTACAGGTGTACACAATCACTCTTGGCTGAATATTTTTTAAATTACACATTAGAGTTTCTGTTGCGTTAATATGCAAACTCATTCATTTTATCCTAATGTTCCCACAAAGTGTAGTGGATTCAAGACAGATTTCTTGTTTACTTTGCAATAGTAAACATCTGTGCACCTTTTCCCCCCAAGGCTTTATTGACATAGGCTAGCCATTTGTTTGTAGACAGGATCTTGCTCTTTCAATAATTCAGGCTGGTCTTGAACTCACTGTGTAGCACAGGCTGGCTTCAAACTTGAAATGATCCTCCAGCCTCAGCCTCCTGAGTGATAGGATTATAGGCACATATCCCCACATTTGGCTTTTAATTTTTCTATTTTGTACTAGGCTCTCAGCTTTAAGGAGTTATCAAAACAGTTGAGAGTTAAGAACAGACCAGTTATGAGTTAAAAAGTCAGTGTGTGTGTGTGTGTGTGTGTGTGTGTGTGTGTGGGTGTGTGTGGGTGTGTGTATATGTGTGTTACTGGGGCTTGAATCTAGGGCCTTTGGGAGGTGAGGATATAGTCCAGCACTGCAGTGCCTGCCTAGCAAGCACAAGTTTCTGAGTTCAATTCCATCTTCCTCTCCCCGCTCCCCCAACAAGAATAAAGACTATGAATTCAGGGATTCAGGGCCTTTTAACTGAGATACATGCCCAACCTTTTTTTTTTTTTTTTTAAGACAGGGCCTCGCTATGCAATTCAGGCTGGCCTTGAACTCACTTTTGTAGCCCAGGCTGGTCTTGAACTCACATCAATCCTCCTGCCTCAGCAAGTGCTGGGATTATAGGCATGTGCCACCATTTACCATAGCCTCTTGGAACTCAGCCATTGTTAAAGACAGAATTATTCATCTTCTTCCTCAGTCTCTCAGAACGCTGGAATTACAGGTTTAGAACACTGTTATGGTTTATGTCTAGTTGTGCCCCAAAAGCCTCATGCAATCATGGGGCGGGGAGTAATTGGGTTTGAGACTTCAGTCATGATCCACTGGGATTATGTGTTTTAGTACTAATGAGACTATGGGTCTGAGTACTTCTGGGATTACTTGACTCTTGATCCACTGGAATTATGTTTTAGTACTGATGGGGCTATCGGTCTGAGTACTGCTGGGATTATGGGTGTGGCCTAAGGCGGATAGGCTGAGGTGGAGAGCCTGAATGTAATATAAAGAGAGACAGAGAGACAGACTGCTGCTGTTGCTCTCTGCACCCTGGTTGGTCTGCTGCCTGTCACAGTTGTTGCTGTTCTGCCGCCATGAACTGGATGCTCTCTGCCCTGTTCCACTCAGCCTTGGGCCAGCTGAATATGGACTGAAACCTCCAGCAACTGTGAGCTAAATAAACTTTTCTTTCCTTAAAAAAAAAAAAAAAATAGCTTATAAACACCTAGGAATAAATATATCAAGTACCTTGAAATACCTCTACAACAAAAATTATAGGACATAGAAGAAAGAAACTAAAGAAGGCAACAGAAATAGAAAGCCCTACTATGATCCTAGGTTGGTAGGATATTTTTTTTAAATGGCTATATTACTAAAAGCAATCTGCAAATTTAATGCTATACTCATCAAAATGCCAATGATGTTCTTCAAAGAACTAGGAAAAAAAAATCTTAAAATTCATATGGACACATAAAACACCCATAATAATCAGAGCAAACAACAACCACAACCACCACCACCACAACAAAAAACACCAAAGATGAAGGTATCATAATTTGAAAATATAGCACAAAATCATAGTCAAAAAAACAAAAAAAAATCAGGCTGGTGCTGGCATAGAATCAGATATGTAGACCCATGAAACAGAATAGGGGACATAGAAATAAACCTTTGCACCTATACTTGTCTGATTCTTGACAAAGAAGTGAAAAATACCTTGGAAAAAAGACAGGCTCTTTTAATAAATGGTGCACAGAAAGCTGAATACTCACATGAAGAAGACTGAAACTAGATTCCCTGTAAAAAAATGAACTAAATATGTACCTAATATCTGAAACTTTGAAAATGCTTAAGAAAACACAAGGAAAATACTGCAGGATATGGGCACAGGCAATGACTTCCTGAACGGGAGCTAGGAAAATTATAGCAAGTATTGTTAAATGGTACTGTATCAAATTAAAAAGTTTCTGCATGGCAAAGGAACTAACAAAGTGAAGGGACAAATTAGAGAATGGGAGAAGATCTTGAACTAAAAATCTTAATGGCACTACCCCTCAACCCCAATCAATGCAGGCAAATGAACTGATCAAACACTTCTCAACACATGAAGCTGGAACAACTGGATACACAAAACTGAACTCAAGATGAGTCATAGATCTAAAGGGAAGACCTAAAATTATGAACTTTCTAAAAGAAAACAAAGGAGGAAATCTTCGTCACTTTATGCTAAACCAACATTGCTTAGTTATGACATAAAAGGCAAAATCTATAGTTGAACAAATACGTAAACTGGACATTGCTAAAATTCAAAACATCTGCTTTTCAGAAGACACTATAAAGAGAATAAAAAGTCAAGCCAGAAATTGAGGAAAGATGTTCTTGCAAAAAAGATGACCAATGAGTAATGGTATCCACAATTTAGAATATATTCTTAAAATTCAACAAATAAAACTAATTTTAAAAATGATGAAAAAATTTAAAAAGACAGTTCATCAGAGATGATACACAATCAAAAATAAGCGTAGACAGATGCTAAACATTATTTGTCATTAGGGTGATGCCCATTAAAATAATACTAATATGTATAACATACCTATTACAATGGCTGCATATAGACACAGACACACATAGGTAATATTATGTGTTTGTGAAGATATGGAGGAACTCTCATATACCACTGAAAGGTATGGCAGGTGGCACACTGGGCAAAACCATTTTGCAGTTTAGCAATAATGGAAAACTAAGTGCATTATCTCTGCCTGGCTTCAGCTGGTAATGGACTTGTTAGCTACTGAGTGTGGTGGTTAATTAAATGTGTCTAATAATACTTCAATACTTACCAAATTGTACACTTTACATATGTGCAGGTCATATTTCAGTGCCTCCCTAAACTCCTGAAAACAAAGATCTGTGCCACAGAACAAACATCAAATCAGTGGCTAGGTCTCAGTGCTGCAGGATAAAGATGGACAAGTAAAGTCTTTAACCTTAAGCAAAGAGAAGTGGTAGGTTTTCAGTAAGGGGTTAACGCAATTGGGTCTAAATCTTTAAAAATATACGTACGGATACGGAATAGACCTTGGTTTCAGGAGGGTTATCAAAGAAACAGATCTAACTAGCATAATCCAGGCAGAGATTATGGTTTGCTGACTTGATAATGATCAAGGCACAGGGGAGAAGCAGAGTCAACAAAAAGCCTGGGAGTGCTGCTCACACGAAGAGCAGTGGGAATGCTGCTGCCCTGTGGCTGCAGTGTACAGGACCTCTCACCATATGCTGATCCACAGCATGCGGTGGCACAAATAGCACTGTAACACATCTATGCTGGAAGGCACAGTGCTCAGCCACGGGTACACCTACTACTATGATAGCTGTTGGAACACCTTTCATTTTCGTACTGGTCCTACCTTTGCACTCCATTCTCAGTTGTTCAAATAGCAGCAAGATATTCTCATACTTAGGGTAAGGCAGCTCATCATCCTCTGAGGGTGTTTCAGATGACTGAGATAAGTCATCAAGGTCATCCACAGTACTTATGTTCTTTTCAACCTATAAAATAAATAACATTTCGGAATGTCCTCGGAGTATTCATACCATATACTAAATATATAGAAGTAGTAAATATCCCTTTCTTAATCTAGGCAAAAACACAAGTATTGGCTACTGTTTGTTCATAACATTTTTTTTTTTTTAATATATTATGGTTGGCTCAGCCTGCCCTAGGAGGGGTGGGGCTGGCGCAGCATGTGGTGCTGGGGATCAAACTGCCATCCCTGCGGTTGCCTAAGCTTGCCTAAGCAGGCACTTTAGACTGCTGAACCATCTTGCTGGCCCATAACTTTTGTTTTTGGTTGGTTTTTTTTTTTTTTTTTGGTGGGACGGGGGATTGAACTCAGGTCCTTGCACTTGCCAGGCAAGCCCTTACTCTGCTGAGCTATTTCCCAGGTCCAACTTTTGTTTTTTGATATCATGGATTGAACTCAGGATCCTGTTTTTGCCAAGCAGTCGCATTATGCCACTGAGCTATCTGGCCCTTCATGACTTTTTTAAAGTAAGTGTCTTTATATAGCAAAAGATTCTCTAGGTTTTTTCTTTTTTTTTTTTTTTTTTTT
>PVKN010028956.1:0-13109 GCA_004027915.1 Capromys pilorides
TAAGTAAAATCAGAATTGAAATACAAACATATTACCACTGAGCCTCCCTTCCCTGCGTGCCCTAGAGCGCCTCCAAACTCTCCAGCCTTGGGCTGTTCAGCTTTGGCTCCGGGGGGAGGCGCCTGTTCTCCCCTCTGGCCCCTCTATGCAGCATCTATTCTGGCCAGGAGCATCACACAACAGCCCTTTGATCTCTACCCAGAGTCTCCAGCATCCACCTGGTGTGACATAGGGGGCTTTGATGGTCTTCCCTTCCTCAGCATGAAGCTGATCTGGTGCATCAGGGTGGTGGTGGTGGGTAAAAATCTCCTGATTAATTTTTACGGAGGCTGCCGGAGGCCATATGCCGAGTTCTCCAGCTCTGCCATTATGCATCTTGCTTGTAATTGCTTTAGAATGACACTCATCATGTTCCATTTTATCACCCAATGACAGATCCGTACAGGAAAAGGGAAACACATTTACTCACACACTCACAGAGCAAGCCAGACTGCATAACGGTAATTGTTCTGAAATTCCCAGAGCTGGACCCCATCCACTCGCTTAGAGAAAGTGCTGTACTTGTGGCTACTGCCTCTGCCTACTGGAGTGGACGGCCTGGCCGATGTGCCTAGAAGCTTTTGCCCATATTCGCCAGCTTCCTCTGAAACCATCCACAAAACCCTCAGCCTCCTGCACTGTAATCATTTAAGGATGAAGATTTCCACTCAGGGGCAAAAAGTAACTATAAACAGAGACTCTGACATGGGAGTTATTCCCTGGGGTTAAAACACTCCACCCTGCGTACCCTGAGATGAAGCTCTCCTCTTCTATCACGCTGGGCTTTCCTGTTACTTCCCTTGCCCCTAGCAACTCAACCATCTACCACTTCCTACCCCCAACACACACGTGTCTGTCACCCCAAAAGATCTCAGCGTTGGCAGGGAGGCTGTACTGGATTGGCAGAGGGTATCTGCTTCCTTTTCCTCCCTATTCATGCAGAAGACCTGAGACCAGCAGCTGTGCCAACAGATGCACCTTCTGCACCAATTCTGTCCCCTATGGGCTCTATGCGACCCACAGTGGGCATGCAACAGGATGCTGGCAGACAGCCCCTTCTCAGAAGCCCAAGGCGCAAGAAATGCTTCACAAGGGGCCACAGAGCCCAGCAACTTTGGGCTCTAGCTCTTTCTCATCTCAGACCAACACCCTCCATGGTCATCTACCTGAACTACTCAAACTGGCTTCACAGCAAATGACAAGTTCTCCAGGAATCTCCCAAATCTATTTGGAGCTTGGAGTCTGGGTTCAGAGAACATATTTCAGAGCCAGAGGTCATTTCCTACTAAAGAGGCTGATCCTCAGAGAACTTGCTAAGATCCCATTCAACAATCCTGCAGACAGGTGACTGCCCTGTTACCCTTCAAACAAAGAAACAGGGCCTAGCCTAGGGGAACATTATGATGCAAGGCCAAGTTCAGCCAATGCTGGGTCTCCTTGCCCCTCCTTAGAGCAGGATGCTCAGGCCAGAGAATTCCCAAGACCTGGCCTGAACAGCTCTCCCACAGCCTAGCAGGTGGTCAGACCACAACACTGCATGACCCTTGGGAAGCTTGGGAGAGGTGAGGCACGGGAGACAGTCCATGACGCCCACCCAGTGAAAGGGAAGAGACAGAGGCTTAACAGATATGGAAAACAGACTCAGTTCCAGGTAGATATTTTCTCCCCACTCCTTTCTCCTAAGCAGATTGGAAGGAGGGCTGGCAGGGGGTAAAGAGCAGAGTGTTTCCACAGCACTTGCCTATTTCTTCCTTACGAGTCTGAAGGGAGCCTAGAGCCATGGCCCTAGCGGAGGTTACCAGCTAACAGGAGAATGCAGCAGCAGCTTCCATCCAAATGGAAGTCTCCCTGTTCTTTAAGGTAGCAGCTCACCCTCTCCCCTCACCCTTCCAGCACAGCAGGAAGAGGGGTTAGGAAGGGACACCTGGACCACGCTTTCGTCTCTGGAGGAGGGAGTGCAGCTCGGGGACACAACTCCCTGGCCAGTGACTTGGGCTTACCTTGCTTCTCCGTGGCTCAGCGGCCAGGACTCAGCAGCTAGGATTCAGGCTGGCCACAGAGGGCCTGTCCACCTGTCCTCATCATAAATGTAGTGGGTGTCCTCATCTGCCCCTCAGAGAGCAACCCTTGGCACCAGCAAGGCCACTGTGCCCTGAGCAGCCCTGTCACCCTCGTCACACCTACCTGGCACAATGCTTCCTGGTCTTTGTTGAATGTGTCTAGTTTTGAACAACTCATCTCTGATAAATAATTGTTTCCTTATTTGCTGCAGGCAGCCTCAAGAGAAGGTAGGGCAGAGGCTGGTGTGATGTGGACAGGCCTTCCTTCTGTTCCTTGGAGTCCAAAAGCTGAGGTTCACTTCTCTTTGTTCAGGGGTCACAGGCTGCCTGGCAAAGACCCACTGCCTCCTTGGCAACTGCCAGCCCTTGCCAAGCTTCTTCCCTCTCTGCTGCTCCTTCCACTTATCGCCGGCACACCTTCTTTCCCCCTCCTTGACCAGAAGACTTGTGTCATGGGCTAGGAGTGGTGTGAGGACTAGAATGGTGCTGACCTAGGAAATGGGTATGTTAAGGAGGCCAGGGAATACAGTTGAAGATTTCACAGCAGGAAAGAGATGCCAGGCACTCCAGCAATCCAGGCTCAGTCAGGCTGTGGTTGCTACCTGGCCGTTCTGTGGCTGGCAACCCCACTTCTCACGCACAGGACAAGGGGCTTGGCTGTGTGTGTGCTGCCCACAGAGCCGAGCTCTTCAGCCATGCCAGTCCCACTTCTGTTCTTCCTGCAGCTTCTGCCCCGTGTTTCCCCAGCCCAAGCTGCTAGCACACCATCTGGTACTCCTGGTTGAGCCAAGAGTTATTTACCAGTGACAGCTCTGTTCATCTGGCCCTCACCGCCCATGTACAAGGGCAGGAGGGCTCCTCCAAGCCCCAAGGACAGCAAATGGGCAGCATTCACATGTGCCAGCCCCTGGCTCAGGCACTTCAGAAATGTCATTGGGTTGAATACATGTGTCAACCCTCATTTCCTGAGAAGAGAGACTGAAGTCCACAGGCAGACCTCTGCTGGATCACAAGTGCTGTTCTTTCTTAGAGCGCCAGCTCTTACTAACTCACCTGTGCCCAACTGTGCTACTTTTTCCCCAGAAAAAGCCAGGCTGCTATCACAGCTTCAGCTCTGGACCAGTCTGTAGTGCTTTCCCCAGTTGCGCTGGGGGAAGCCACAGAAAACTTCAGGATAGGGAGTTAGTACGCCAGGGAGAAGAATCTACCGTCTGCTGACCCACTGCTTTCCCCGATGCCAATGAAAACAGCTACGTCATTTGTCTGATTCCACACTTAGGAACTGAGATCCCTGACCTTTGTATTGGCTTCAGCAGGAGGACATGGACCAGGCTGAAGCCCCTGTTTGTGCCCGGCCCATACTTGTCCGAACCTCCTCACTAACTCCCATGGTTACATTTAGTTGACCCCGCCCAGCATGAAGACCCTGTGCTAGGTTGGGCAAATGGCCAGGCATTCTCTCCAGCCCACTGTAGTGTGACACTGCGGCTCCTCCACAAAAGCTGGCATCTATTTCTTTATCCTTGGGGTCAGGGCGTGGCCACCTGATTTCCTTTGGCCACCAGACATTAGCAAGTGAGACATTAGCAGAGGCTTGAGAAGAGCATTAGGGCTGGACCTATGATGCAGCGGCTGGGAGTCCTGTGACTGTCACCACGTGAAGGATCTGGGCTGGCTCGCTGAATGAGACACCAGAGCAAGGTCCTACATCCCTGTGGCCCCAGGCGACCGGGAGCCAGTTGCCAGCTCTGTGGGTAAGGCCACCCTAGATCACACATCTTAGCACAGCCACAGTTGCTCCAGCTGGGCTAGCGCATCAGGGCAACTGCCTGTCCACTGACACCCACTGAATCATGAGAAATAATCAATGCTGATGGTGTGAACCACAAGATTGGGCTGGGAAGAGAGCTCGACAATACCTGGGTTCGATCCCCAGTACCACATGCCAAGCTGACCCTGGTATCCTGGGCACATTGTGCAGGCCACCAAAACCAGGCATAGTGGCACACACCTATAATCCCAGCACTGGGGAGGCTGGGACAGCAGGATCACTACACATCTGAGCTGCATAGCAAGACCCTGTACGACATAAATAAATAAATAAATACATAAATACATAAATACCTTAAAAACAACCCACAAGATTTTCAGGGTAGTTGATTATGCAGCAAGACTGAATCAGAGCTCACCTAGGACATCTTGAAGGCTTGAAAGTTAAGTGCTAAAGTCTCCTCTGGCCAGGGAGTGGCAGCGTCGTGCAGTGGTGGCGGGGGCTCTGGAGGCAGAACGCTGGCCTGGTAGTCGCTCTTGGCTGCTGAGCACTTGTGTGGCTGGCTGCTGAGAAGTCGCGTAACTTGGGCCTCAGTTTTCTCACTTGCGCAGTGGAGATGACAACAACGCCCACTTCCAGCGCATCAGAGTGCTTAGCATGTTCCTCGGTTTTCCTGTTATTATTACTTAATAAATAGCTCCGTCAAAGTCCTGCTTGTCCTACCTAGAAGAAGGGTGCCAGCCATCCTGCCTCTAGCTCTAGCTGGTCAAGGTGGTGACACCAGACAGGATTCAACCTGAGGAGGCATTTCCTGACAGGGAACAGGAATGGATGCAGACAGTTACCGAACACTTTTCTTGCCAATGGCCTCCTGGCAAGTGCAAGGTTCTGAGTTCCATTCCCAGTATCAAAAAAAAAAAAAAAAAAGCAAACAAGTAGAAGGCCTAGTTATAGATGCCATTCCAGTTTTATCTGGTTCATTTCTGTACCTGGATACCACACCTAGCAAGCTGTTTATCATTCTAAAGGATCCAAACATAGACAGTCAATACACTAGGGATGTTCGTTGAATGAATAAAGGAAATGGACAATAGCAGATTCAAGTTGGCATCTGAAGTTGGAAGCTTTGCTGCCCCTACCCACCCACCCTCAATAGCATGTGTGTGTGTGTGTGTATGTGTGTGTGTGTGCATGTATGTGTGCGCGCACACACACACACGCACATGCACATGTGTAAAAATAAAACTGCAAATCCAAGGACTACTGCATTTCTCTGGTCCAGGAGAGACTTTCCCAGCACTTCTTTCTGGATTCTATAGGTTCAGAGAACACATTTTTTCTAGGAAAAGGGGTTAGGGGGCTGAGGGTCTGTCAAGAATCAGAAGACTCTACCTTGGATCAGGATGATGCTTCTGGTGCAGGAGGAAGGTCACCATGCAGAAGGCTACTCTTCCGAGAGTGAGGCACTGAGGGGGCTACAAGAACAAGCACCTCCCAGCTCCCTAGGGTCATCCATGATCCAGGTTACCTGAGAACTTTGCCCTCCACACCTCTCTTTTACACGCACCACCCTCACCACCACCACCACCACGAGCATGGCGCCCGTATCTGAGGCCTCCAACTTTCACTCCCTGCCTGGAACACATTCCCTTCCTGCTCTGCATGCGCCTGCCTCCCACAGTTCACACACTCCTGACAGGTGCACTTTCTCTGTGACTTCTCAGGGTGGAACCAATCTTGGTGCCCCACCCCCTGCCTCCCCACCCCCCCGCCTCCCGTCTGGATAGCAGCCCTTTGCGAGCCACATGTCTCCCCCAAGGTGGGAGCCTCCCCCTCACATTGTGCCAACAAGTGCACAACCTGTGTCTGACTCGCTCTCCAACCCACTCAGTCTAAGTTTTAGCCTCCAGTGTCAGGCCTTCCCATGTGGGTGCTTCTCACTGTCCCAGGAGAACCAGCGGGACCATGATGAGGCAACGAGGGGTAACTACACAGCCAACCAAGCCCTTGGGTGTGCTTGACGCTCTGCTGGGAACCACAGCCCCTGATACAAGGGGCTTGACCAGGGCACCAGGAGCAAGAGAGTCTCCCTAGAAGACTCATTTCCACTGCACTTTCCTATCACTGTTGCCAGCCCTGATGCCTGCTCCTCGGTCATCACTTCTACCATACACGGGAAGGCAGACCATGGGAAGGCTCACAGCTCACAGGAAACCCACACACTTCCACTCTTCCCAAACCTCTGTCATCATCTGATGGTTAGTTTTATTCAAACAGCTCAAGCCATGCTGCCCGTGCAGATGCTAATGGCAAATCTACAGCAATCCTCTCATTCCTGGGAAGGACTCTTGTAGTAAAGTAATGGTGGTGCAGAAGGGAGGGACCACTTACAGTTCACCAGACGACAGTGGAAGAAACAAACTGGTGACAGGGTGGAGTGTGCAGAAGGAAGAGGTGCCAGTAAGGGTGGGCTGGTGAGAGATGATGTAAAGGGTGGGGACTCTAATCACCCCCAGAACTTAGCTATTTATGCTGCAGTCTTTGGCTGTTTATCCCACAGGGTCTATTAATGACTCTGGGTGGTGCCTTCCCCAAGAATCTTCTACCCCAATGGGCTTAGATCTGCGAGGGCTGGGCCTGGGTCACCCTGAATCTGTGCCAAGACAGATACACCGTGGTTCTTTTGGTATTAAATACTCAAGTGACTTCCTTGATCATAATTATCCCTGCCTTCTGGAACTATTTCCTAACAGAACCTGCTGGGTTCTCACAGCCCTTGTCCTTCTGGAGCACAGAGGAAGTGGACTTGGATTTGATACAAACAGGAGGGTGTGATCACCGACTCTCTCCAGTGGCAGAATGAACTGCATCAAAAAGGGGAAGCTCCCAATCTCCAGAAATGCTCAGGCAGCCCTGTTGCCATCTGCTGGGGTGGTGGTTGAAGCAAGTCTGGCTCTGAATGTTAACAGCAAACTCGACTCTTTCCATCTAAGACTCATGGGGCTTAAAGGTCCGTATGATCTCATCCTTTAAAAGACTTTTGGTCCTAGCATTAACATCTAACACCTTCTCCTCACCGGGCCCAACCGGAAGTGCCCAGGGAGCTGGATTTGCAATTTCATGCTCTCTCCGCTCTGTATGGTCCCGGGCTGTCGACCTTGACTGTATCCCACTGGCCCACCATCCAGGACACGGAGCCCTCAGGGGGAGTCCCCAGGCAGCAATTCCCTGACTTCTTTGCAGACTTGAATTTCTGATGGCTGCTCTGGTCAAGAACCCTTTTAATTTCTGTCTCTTTGAAGCAGCAGCAAAGAAAATAGGAAGGTCACCACTCCCTATTTACAGGCCATTCCTCCAGGCTGTGGGTTTTCCAGGCTACTGGGCTAATGACCCATTTTCTAGAAAGAAGACACTTAGGGCTTGTGTAACTAGCTGGATATGGGAGCTCACTGAACACAAATTCTTCATCATTCAGAGGAGGACACTGAGGGCCAAAGAGAGGAAGTGGCCGGCCCAAGGTCACCTGGCCTGCCAAGCCTGGTCCTACACTCTGGTTCCCAACCCAGGAATCTTTCCGTAGTCCTACAGGGTCCTATTTCAATCAAAGGACTGGAAGCCTCATAAGCCAGCCGAAGTATGAAGCACTTAACTCTGTGTGGCCACAGCAGACCCTTTCCTTTATTTATTTATTTATTTATTTTTTGGTGGGACCAGGGTTTGAACTCATGACCTTGCACTTGCCAGGCAGGCATTTGTGCCACGGAGCTATCTCCCTAGCCCCAGGCCCTTTCCTTTAGATAAAAAGTTGACTTTACATGGAAATATTCAGAAAGTCAGATACAGTGTGTGGGAGTGGATATAGAAGGGGCATAATGCTTCAAGTCCTAACCCCTGCCTGAGCTCTGTGCATATCAGGCAGGCTGAGGGAGACTGTTTCATTAACACAATGCCCTTTGCTCATTTGAGACAAGCTTCTGTGAACTAGAGAGACAGGGGAGCTGGGGTATCAGGGAGAGTGTAACAGCTCAGAAGACAGGGACACAAGGCCTCAGCCTCAGGTGCAGAAGCTTGGGAGAACTTCCAGCAGCCTCTGAAGGCAGAAGAGAAACGGGCAGAGAAGTAAGGGAGGAAAGAAAGAAAGACAGACAGACAGACAGACAGACAAACACAGGGTCACACACAGCTTTTCTTCAACTCACTCATGCAGAGATGGCACAAAAAAGGTGGGGTGAGCCCCACAGCCACAGCATCATGAAAGCCAGAAGAGGGACATGAGGGTCACAGCTCAGGGGAGCAATCTGCATGGAGCTGCTGGGGCTTCCCAAGGTTGAGAGGCAGGGCTGGGAACCCAGGGATGGCATTCCCTGGGAGGCCCCTCCACCTTCCCACCCTATCTTCCAGAGCCCAAAGTGGTGCAGATCGAGTCAAGGAGCCTGCTGCTGAGGGACATGGAGGAGGGGGAACCTGTCAGGACCCATGACAGAAAGCAGACCTCCACAAAGGTGCCTCCCCTGGTTCCAGAACCATGGGCCCAACCGTTCTGTGGAGGCTGACTGTGACCTCCCCAATGGGCAAGGAGGGGGAAGCTGAAAGGTCAAGACGCCCAACGACTACTGCAGGGAGAGATTGGGGTTTGACCAACCCCAGACTACGATGTTAGCAACAAGGCCACTTAGAGTCAGAACCTCTCCAGAGGAGTTCACCTGAGGATTTTAAAAAGTTATTAAACAAGAGGGCTGGGGAGATAGTTCAGCAGTCTAGGTGCCTGCCTGGTAAGCACAGGGATCCCTCTGCTGGGAGGCACACACCTGTAATCCCAGCACTGGGGAGGCTGAGACAGGAGGATCACTATGAGTTTGAACTGTGTAGCGAGACCCTATACCAAATAAATAAATAATTTCTTAAAAGTTATTACAAAAGATACAGTGATATTTACATAGTGTGCATATTTGTAGTTTTCCTTACCCTTACATCTTAGGGGGACCTGTTCTACTAGCTTCCCCTAGAGTACACTAAGCGTTCTCACCTGATTCCTTCTTGTCTTCCTCCTCCTCCTCCTTAATGGATACTCTGCCTTCTGGTGCACTTATCACCCGCCTATCCTTTGTCTATAACTCTGGGGGTCCAGACGAGACAGCTCCCGCGCCTGCTGAGCCTGCCCCCTCGACTCTGATCTCTCCCGTCACACTCTGTGTAGCCCTTTGTTCACAGGCCCTGCGAGGCCTGCATGCTGGCCTGCCGGGGGTGGGCAGTACTTCCTGCATCCTCCGTCCACCCACAGCAGAGGTAGCAGAGGAGCGCACTTTGGGCTCCCAAATGCTTTCTGCGACAGCTCAGAGCAGGCCTCAGTTTCCATAGCTACAAAACATGGACAACATTATACTCTCTCATATGGTTACCGGCAAGATTAGGTGACTGCAGATAGCATTTAGCACATGCCTGACACGTTTTGAGTCCCAACTATACCAGTTATTATTATTGCTTAGAATGACGAGAGCACTCTCACAGGCAGGTAAATCTATTTCCACTCATTCAGCCTTTAGGGGAGATGGCAGAAACACCTGTTTGTCTGTCTCTGGGTAACAACTCTACCGAGACTCCAACACGGGGGATGAAGCTGTCACTTCCCTCCTAGAGACAGCCACTCTCCAAGCCCCTCACCAGCCATGGACACCGCCATTTGAGGAAAGGGAAGGGTCTACCCCTTGCCACTCTCATCCATTTTCTCACCCCTTATCCCTTGTTCTAGAACTTTTACCTCCACATTCCATTCTCATTTTATACATCAGTGTATTGTCCACAGTTCTTACTAGAATGTCAGCTCCAGAGAACTGGACTGTTTCGGTCACAGATACTTCCTGAGCCTCCAGAATGGTGATTCCTGATGGATAGTAGACTCTATTTGTTGGCTAAATTATCACATAAAAGAAAATGTTTAATTTTTCTACCAAGGTCCTGTGGGGCCAGCGGAAGCACTACCTCCTTCAGGGCTTGCCTGGTTCCTGAATCTTCCAGCTTGGCCATACACCTTCCTGTCCTTCACTCATGCCTCTTACTTTGCACAGTCCAGAAACACAGCTCTGTGAATACAGACATCTCCATTACTGCACTGAGGGTCCTCACGCAGCCCAGGAGTTCTGGTCATCAGAGGACCACTCTGACTCCCGCGGTGCTGCGGCAGGGTGAGAACTTGGGCAAAGGGTCTCAGCCTTCGCCTATGTAGAACAGGGAACCCAACACTGGCCTCATCTCCCATCCCCTGCTTTACGCCCCATCCCACCTCCCTTTAGCCATCACATCACCGTCTTGTTCACAGTGATGCGCATTTGCTGAACTGTCCCCTGACTGCATACCCAGAAGGCAACACTCCTGGCACAGGCGGGTTCCAGCGTGCATCCACTGAAGCCAGGAAGTGAAATGATGTTTCTTCTCCCCGGGAGAAAATGGGACCGAGTGGGTCGGCACTATCTAAGTCCATAAATATGTGGCACTGTAAGGACCAGAACAGTGCCACCCACGACCCAGACCTGCCGGACCACTCTGAATAAGCGTCACCCCTGGCCTGGCAGAGATGCTTCTAGCTCCATGGCCACTTAGATGCCATCTCCCACCCACATGCCAATAGACAACATGTAGATCCCACTAATAATTTTTTTTTTTAGCAAAGCCCATAAACAAAGTATATTTTTCTTGGTGGGTTATGATTGTTGGAGATTAAAAGTTAAGCCTTGTTTTACTCAGAAAATCAATTTTCTCCTTTAAGTTCCAGCAGAAACATAGTACAAAGGAGAGTTCCACAAGCCAGGAAGAGAGATCAAATAGAAGCGTTAGCAAAGCTGTTGGCAGGTGGCATCAATACTCTTTATGGGAGACAGGTGCCCAAGGAATAAGGCGTAGGGCAGGAGATGTTCCCCAACGCTTCTCCTCTTCCCTGCCTTCCTTGGACAACCTCATTGATCTCCCCACTTCAGCTGATGAGTTTTGAATCACCTCTTCAGCTCCATTTCCCTTGCCTGTCCCACGTTCTCTCTCTACCTAGGGCTCCTACCTCAAGGACACTTAGGGTTAACTACAAACATCACAGTTCCAAAGCCAAGCCCATTACCAAGCCCTCCTGACCTCCTGCCCGTTCATTCCTACTCTCACATGATAAACTTTCTACTCTTCACCACTAACTCTTGTGATTCCAGTGTTCTTTTGGGCAACTTGGGAATTTCTCCCACTCTAGTTCTTCTCCCCTCTCCCACTGCACCTGTCCTAGGCCACACCTTCTTCACTTCTTACCTGGATGGGTCTTCAGGCTGCCCATCCCAAGTCCTGTGTCTTCTAACATTCACCAAGAAGGTGCCTGTCAAGTAAATCTCCCTGCTTAATGCACCTGCACGCCCCAAAAGAGTAGCTTCAGAACATCAACCAAATTAACTTCTTAAGCTCTGATTCTTGGTCCTCTGCATTGTTAGCAAACCTTGAAGATCCTGCTTATTTAAAGCCTTTTCTTCTCCATATCCCCAAACACCAGCAAATAAGCATATGAGTTAAACTTCCCACACATCATGGTCTTTTATCTGGATTTTCTATTTCCAAGTCCTAAAACCCTTCTCATGGTTGTTGGTCTAGCTAAAATGTCAACTGTCCCATGAAGCCACTCCCTCTCTCCCTCATTAGCAAATGTTTATGAACCATTTATTCTATAACAAACACTCCTAATCATCTCAACACATAGCCTTTTGTACACTCCTATGAGCATACTAAGGTTCTCCACTATCTTGTGAATTTTTTAGGGTCAATGCCTTTTTTAAATTTTTACATCTCTGATACTACCTAATAATGTTCTCATACCTACTTTTCTTTCTTTCTCCTTCCTGTTTTTTACCAAGGATGAAGTCAGGACCTTGCAATTTCCAGGCAGGCACATCTGCCATTGAGCTATCTCCCTGGCCCCAGCCTAATAAATAATGTGCCCTGCAAATACTGGGTATTCAACAATGTTTGTGGAGTTCAATCAAGATTATGCTGTCCATGGCTTGACATTGTTTAGTTTAACTCTCCTGGGCTTTTGTCTCTGCTCAAGTATGTGTGTCCAGAAAGAAGTAAAAATAAACTAATGATACTCTTCTTAGCAGCTACAAGCCTGTAATTATGGCTAACTCTCAGTTATCCATGCCACTGGAATAATACCATCAGGAAGAATCCCACACCAGGAGGGGAAGAAAATCCATCCGTCTTTGACATGTTTTGTGTAATTTTTAAGCAGCTGATTCGCTTTCTCACTTCTGTTTGGTTGATCAGTTGTATCTGCATTTACTCTCTCAATAATGGGCTGGGAGCTGGGGGCATGGAGAAGTATACTGATGGAAGAAATCCAGTTTGGAGTGACGTACTTGCTCCACACAAGCTCAAAGGCAAGACTCCGGATGACTGCAGCCCTGCTAGCAGCCAGAGAGGGGCCATTTTTCCTCAATGACTGCCAAGGGCAGAGACTCCCAGCCATCTAAAACAGCCCACTATGGAGTCCAGAAGATGTTTTGTTGTTTAAGGAGATTGACAAAATGTCACCGGGACAGATGAGGCTCTAGGACAAAGGATTGGCTGTGTTTCTCTAGACTGCTTGGCCTTGGAAGGAGCTTCACTCTGCTACTGGAAGCACTGGACCACTGGATGCATTACAACAAAAAGCAAAAACCACCCAAGATTTGCAATTCTGCATTGGTAGCCTCATAACGCAGGGGGAAAGTTCCTCTTTGCTACTTCTGAAACAAATACCACATGTGGTGCTTCGGCAGCTGCATTAGTTGGGTAAAATTGATGCACATTTCATGTGTCAGGGAGCTGAATCCCAGAGAATAGAGCCAGCCTCCCAGAAAATGGTTTCTTTATATAGTTCCATCCATTTATTGTTTGATTGGACTTTCTGTATATTAAATTCAAGCTGTTCCCCCGCTCAGCTCGTGGGTATTATGATGCGTTGGCTCAGTGGGAAAGAATGAAGGTGATGGGATTTTACAGCATCACATTACAAAGGAGCCGTCTCCAGCCTCATCCATCTCTCCATCAAGTAGTTTGTGTGTGAGGTGGCACTTACATTAAAATGATTTTTCTGATTCAGTTTAATGACACTCATCCGAGTCCTGACATCCAGAATATGATTATGCAAGCTAAAGGCGATGTGCCTCCATCCAGGCCTGGTCAGCAAGGGCTGAGATTTTCCCTCTCCAGTCTCTACCTCCCATACACCCATC
>PVKN010028957.1:0-13113 GCA_004027915.1 Capromys pilorides
ATACATCTGTGCTTTTGAAGAGTTGAGTCATATGAAAAATAAAGAAGCATATTTATTAGGGACAAAACCAAAAAAATATACTAGAATCTTATAAAACTTAATTTTTACATGATGATATTAGACATATTTCATAATATACACAAATTTATTATAAAATTTAGTCTTTGAGAAATATTTCAATGTGTGCGATATGCAGCTATTCAGAGTCCATCGGTATTTTTATACCAAGAAGATCATCATGTTATGGTTGGGGGATATTACTGTGACAAAACTATTAAAGAGAGGAGAATTAATGATTTATATCAATAAAAAAATTGACAATTATTCCACCTACTATTGTCACTTTGATGTGATGCAAGTTTTCTGGATGCCTGAGAGCTCTGGGGGTTCATCTTTGTGCTCATGATCATTGAGGATGCCATTGCTCTTGCTGCCTGAGGGATGGGATTCCTAGTATTCTGCATGGAACTGAATTATCTTAATAAATACTGCTTTTCAGAGAAATGGAGCTTTCTCTTATTTCCTTTTATTTTCTGTTTTACAGTCAGTTGTGTGCACAATTTTAGATTTTGAGTGATCTAACCAAGGCCTTTAGTTTTCTGATACCTACTAGTTAGACGGATGACCCTGCCCACTTCACCACCATAGCTGGTGAAGTCCAAGGCCCCTAGGTATGCGATGCAAGCATCCTACCATTGAGTTATAGTCCCAGCCTGCCAGGAATGTCAAAGAAAAAAATCAATAAAAGGAACACATTTATTATGAGGCTTTGTGATGTTCAAACTTAGCATGGCAATTAGAACTAATGTTTCCCTACACATTTACATGTAAGTCATATTTATAAATTTACTTTATAGCATTGCTTTCATAACATTAAGTTATTGCTATATATGTAAATTTTTATCAGTAAATAGTTGACTACCTTTCATATATTCCCTGCTCACTAAATATTTGCATTATAATTAAAAATATTTTGTAAAACGTGGTCTCAAAGGAACACAGGTTTTTGTAAAAAACTATATTTGGATATAGATGAAAAATAATTTTAAAAGCTGAGGCAAGAGCTCAGTGATCTAAGTTGCTGCATGGCAAGCATGAGGACCCAGATTCAATCTCCAGTATCATCAACCTGTGTTCAATCCCCAGTACCACATGCTGTGCTGGCCCTGAATCCCAGAAACACTGTGCAGGCCTCCAAAACCAGGTATGGTGGTGCATGCTTATAATCTCAGCAATGGGGAAGCTGATATCATAGTACTGCTATGAGTCCAAGTTGTTTAGTGAGACCTTGTATGAAATAAATAAATGAATAAAAAAAGAAAAGCGATTTTAAAATATTCAGTTAATTTAGTTAATTTTTGCCATAATGGCACACACACACACACACACACACACACACACACACACACACCTGTAATCTGAGCACTCAAGAGGTTGAGACAGGATTGCTGCATGAAGTCAATCTGAGCTACAAAATGAGTCCAAGGCCAGCCTGAACAGCATAGTTAAATCCTGACCTATAAGACAAACAAACAATTAAATTAAAATCTAATTAAGAAAAAAATATGAAGTTCCACATGAAAAAATGAATTCTGAATTTAAATATATTGTTTTAATATTGCCTAATTCATGAACACAAATATTAAAAGAAAAAAATCAATATTTAAATTAACAAAGCCACTAAATATAAGTAGGCTTTAAAAAGTCCTAAGGAAGTGTTTCCATAAGAAATTCAACTTTAAAATTTTCCACATAATTTTTATACCATTCCCTTCTTTTTTTATGACATTACCTCTGACAATATAACATAAATGGATAAACATTGATCCTAGAGAATTCACAAAGTGGTCTGCATACACAAACATTTGAGTTGTTTATCATTGTGGAGTAATTAATTGTCTTTTCTCTAATTTTACCTTGCTGCATGGTTGGTTTTATTATTTCCCTGGGCATCATCAATAGTTTAAAAATGTTGATAAATATCAGGTAATTATTGAAAGGCAAATTGCATTTCCAGTGATCTAAAGAAATGGTTCTTCTTCTCAGGCCATATTTCCAATTATAATTGTTTACTCAAAACTTATTAACTTAATGGCCAGTTAGATAGCTCAGCAGACTAAATGACTACTTAGGCAAGCTCAGGGACCAGGGTTGGACCCCAGGCACTACATGCCACCCCCTCACCAGGTGTGCTGAGCCAGACACTGAGACCAGGCATGGTGGTGCATGCTGGTAATCCTAGCACTGGGGATGCTGAAAACAAGAGGATCACCATGAGTCTGAACTGCATAGTGAGATCCTGTACCAACTACATTAAAAAATTTTAATTTAGTATTTTTGTTCTCACTTTATATCCTCATAGTTATGTAGCATGAAAGATACTACTAGCACCTAAAACCAGACAATAAGAATGACAGTAATTTTACTAAATTAAACTTTATTATTTTGAAAATAAAAAAATGGAACAGAAAACAATTATAGATTACTACCAGACATAATGTGGCATATCAAATTAATTTTACACATGTAGACCCCATGCACAAGAGGCATTTCCTTCATTGCCAGCTCTAGAATGTGTTAGGAATGCAAGTTGGATCTATTGGGGTATAACTGTTATATTTCAATATTTAAGAAAAACTAAAGAATCTTTCCTGTTGCATGAAAACCCCTTAATATTTCCATGTTGACAACGGACTGCAAAATGGAAAGATAAACCTAAAGAATCAAAACTAAACAAAAACATGCATTCAGGTTATATTTTATATAACCTGAGGCCAACCTTAGGCCTTCTCTTTACTGACTTTGGTATAAATTTTTCCTTATGCAATCTTGTAAACAATCCTTGGTACTAGTGAATAGACCCCAAATGTACTTATTTTATAACTTCAGATGTTTGTGATCTGAAGCTTAGAGTAATAAGTTTGCATTCTGAGAAAGTTCGTATTCTAATAAAATCAAATGTACCCTGCATTGATCATCAGTCCACAGTGAACTCTGTGACTTCAAAATTGCCTAGCACATAGTAAATAAGGATTTTTTTAAAGTTATATTGATAAATTTAATGATATACCAGGTTTATAATACAATATGATTAGGTGATATGTGATTAAATAATGCAGACCAACTGATACACACAAATACACACACACACACATGGAGAGAGAGAGAGAGAGAGAGAGAGAGAGAGAGAGAGAGATCCTTTTGCCAATGTTCTATTTTCTTTTCTCAGTTTTAAAAGAAAGCTTTCCTCCTGATGTCTTACAGAATCCCAGCCTATATTTGTAATAAATACCTTCAATTTTGTCAGAACGTCCTTGGTAAATTTATTTTTATATTGACTCTTCCAGAAAGCTTAGGAACTCTATTCTGACATCAAGTCAGAACTGTCTCCTTTTTATCTATCTCTACCATCAGGGAATAGCAAAAGAATAACAAATAGAACTTATTTTGGGGTTGTAATAAGGACTAAAATAGATAACTGTTTCTAGAATGTCCATTGCATCATATTGATCCAATGTCCTTCAGCCAAATTGTTCTACTACATCATATTTTAAGAAAAACATAATGAAATGATTTTGTAATTGGTGATAATAGCTTTTTATGATCTGAATTCTGAGACTTCAGATTTCTCTAAATGCACATTTTAGTACCAGAGTTTTTTTTTTTTCATATTGTATAAAATGCCTAAAGGGATTTTTAGATTTTTGCCTTGAATTTCTCCATTTCATGAATTTCTCCATTTTACAGCAGAACTTTGAAAAGGGTCCTTCTTAAGTTTTCTAATATACTGACCTGATTAAACCGCCATCAAACTTTCATTTTGCTTCTTGAGAGCTACGGTTTTGTCCTGATGACTATTCTCACCTTACTGACCTAAAATTTTTGATAAATACCTATTTGTCTGGACTCTTTAAGACACTGACTAATGTAAACATGATTCTGAAATCTAAGTACTTAACAATAAAATATGTAGAATTGGTTACTTTTCTTAAATTGCTGAGACAAAATACTCAATGTCCAAAGTTGAGAAAGGAAAAGTTTATTAGCTCGTATAGCTTGAGGAGGTCTCATACTGTAACCATTTGCCTCTAACTCAGGGTGACCTGGCAGAAGGAAATCTTTCAAGGTAAAATAAAACAGCAAAAGCAACAAGTCTTAAAAGAGGAAGAGTCACTTTTCTTCCCTTATATTATATGCAGGCTACCTGCCTTAAGGTGTGTCCCTTATACCCATAACATCTCTGTACCTGAGGATGTTTATAAAGTGAAGACCCTGGCCTTCTGCTGAATCATTTAATTAAACTCAAGTTGACACAAAGAATCAACCTGTTATGGTTTGTGTATAGGTGTCCCCCAAAACCTCATGCAGTCATGGGGTGGCTTCTGCAATTTGTAATTGATTATTGTGGGTGTGGGTGTTGCTCCTTCCCTGGGGAAGATAATTTGCATTTCAGTATAAGGAAGAGAAGTTAGCTGCTGGAGCTGCTGCTCTCTCTCCATGTGCTCTTGTTCTTTGCCTGCCACCATGAAAAGTTGTTTTCTGCCATGTGACTTGCTATCTTGGAGCCATCTGAATATGGACTAAAATCTTCAGTAATTGTGAACTAAATCAACCTTTCCTTCCCTCATTTTGAGCATCAGGTATTTGTCCCAGCAAGGAGAGAAGAGTAACTAAGACACAACCATAGCAAAATCATGGAGCACAAACAGCCCCCAGCCCTAGGGTACATCCTCTATAGCATAGGATGTAGAACTTCTGAGTTAGTTAAGCTTCTAATCTCCTCAAGGTGGCATAATGTATTGAGCATAATAAAAATATTTTTCTTATTTTACTTTTAAAATATCTCTATTAGTGGAAAATCATGTAGGGAAGGATCTTTGATAGATAGATAGATAGATAGATAGATAGATAGATAGATAGATAGAATATATATATCTCACAAGATGTGTAACACCAAGTTTAAAGTGTAAAGTTAAATATCCATTTCCTCAAATATTCACATTTTTGTCCTGAAAACTCTTAATATCTTTTTTTCCTGTGTTGATATTTACGACATATAATTACGTCTAGGCCCTGTACTGTGCAGTGGTAGTATCCCAAGCTTCTTGTGACTAGCTAACAAACCTAGTGCTCACTAGTCAAACTTTCACCATCTGTCTTCATCTCCCTACACTGCTCCGGATTTCTGCGAATGACCATGTCATGCTCAAGAATTTTCCGTACTTCTCTTTCCCCCAATACTATGGCATTAAGAACTTCATTAGCGAGAACTTTATCACTTATTTAAAATGAGATTATGTGAACACCTTCATACTGACTTAGTATGTGTTGGATTCCACTCAACATGATTTTAACATTTTTAATAGCTGTATTTAGATTTTTAAAGAATGATAGGCACAATAGCATTAATTCAAATATTTGATTAACTACAGTACCACATTTCTCTGTCTTTAAAGATAACAAATGATTTATTATTCTTGTAGTGCTATTAAAATTCCAGTTAAATGAATCTATTTAAATCCAACATGAAATGCTCATTCTGGCTGATGTATATCAATGAACAATTTCTGATGTTGCCTTAATATGTTTTGCAGCTATATTTTTTTCAAAATGTGGAGAATCTTTATTTTCTTCTCTACATATTTGAAATATGAGAGCAGGATCTGAAAAAGTCAGTAACTAATAATCATCTCTATTGTCTCTGTGTCCTCAGGAGTATGTCATCCATGTCATATAGCCTCAGCATGATACCGCTGAACCCCATGAATGAATTTTATTTAAAAACAGAAAATATTTTCCTTTAGACAGAGGGTTATCCAAGTAATGCACTATGTAAAAAGGCATTGTGAATTGTAGTCTTGGAAGCTTGTGGGTAATGATGAGGTGAAAACAAACAGCTGACAACACCATGGTTCTAGTTCAGTGCAGTGAAGAAATGTTCTGAACCCCGAGCATAAAGTAGCACAGCGGAGCTTGATCAGATTTCCTTAGTTACAGACCAACCATGCCTGGCCAATGAATTCACAAGTAATCAGACTCAAGCAGAGGGAAAGACTTCTGGTTGGTATTTGCTTTTCTATTTCTCCTAAAAGCAGTTGGTACTGCCTAGTGAATTTGGAGTTGAAAGAACAGTCAACACACATGCCTGAGTCTTACAGGCCTGACTACTGTGAAGGGATGGGCCCTCCATTCATGTACACAGTTCCCCATTGGGATGGCCATTCTAGCTTCTGTGACATCCTGCTACAGAGCAGCAGAAAGGAGAAGAAATCACAGTATGCTTACGCTTTCTTCAGCCAGATTTTTTTTTTTTAGTAAAAGTTAATAAGTCTTGTTTGAGCTTTTCATTGGAAGGAATTTCTTTTCTTAATTTAAAAAATGGAGACTGCTAAAAGGGCACACTGTTACTTGAATCAAAATATCTATTAGGAATTTACAAACTTTGAAGATTCCCCTTTATTTAATCTGAATATTATTATTTTTATTCCTATGGTTTATACTTACAATCACAGAATCAAATATTATTTTACATTATCACGTATCTACATTTTCTTATGCATTGGTATAACTTATGAATGTGACTTATTCCTTGATTGTTCTTAATGAGATGAAACAAACCCTTACCTACTTTTCAATAATTATTGGCATAATTCATGTCCCCCTTCTCTTTTCATGTTTTCTACCTAGTATTAAAAGAAATAATAAACATACATTAATGTCCCCTCAATTTATTTGTTCTGATTGAAGCATTCAATTGTGTCTTTTTTTCCCCTTTATTTTTGTACTTTAGGACAGGGTCTACAAGGTCTTACTATGTAAATTAGACTCATAGTGATTATCCTGTTTTCAGCCAGTCAAACCTTGGGATTATAGGCACGCACCACCACACACAGTCTCAATCGTCTCAATCACTATCGCAACCCACCCTGTGCATAGGGTAGGAACAGCACTCTGGGGATCAAACCCCAGGTGTTGCACTCTGCTAAGCAGATGCTTTAGTCCACTGAGCTATCAGACTGGCCCATAATTGTGCCTTTTTTTTTTTTTTTGTGGGACCAGGGCTTGAACTCAGGACCCTGCACTTGAATTGTGCCATTTTTAAATGGGACATTTGGTAATTTAATCTTGATATTTATCATTATGAATTTATAATGAAAAAAGATTTTTTTCATAACACTTCCAACCTATTTGTCCATCTCTCCTGTCATTAGTGAGAGGTCTGCTATCATAGCTGTCAGGAGTCTTCTTTTAGTTGGGATTAAACAAAAATCTATCCAGTAAATAGAACTCTAATTGTTTATTATGAGATTATAGCAATTTCCATGCACTTTAGGAAAACTTATAAAATTTTACTTTGTATTTTAATAGTTTTCAAGGGCAAAGAACTATAATTATTTTTCTGTCCTTACAGAAAAAACATGATAATAATATGAGGACATTTGTCACTCAGAACTCTTTTTTGGAAAAAGAAAACTTTCACCCAAACTGAAATCATTAATTAACCAGATTCTCACAAATAATGATTTTATCTTTTAAAAAAAACCAATATAGTTAACATATTATCAGTTTTCAAAAACAAATCCACCCAAAAGGAACTTTGTATCTTTAAAGGATTCAAACAACCTCTTTTACTTACTCTAACAGTGTTCCTACTAGATAAGACAGCTCAAAAAGCAGATTTCTCATCATTTGATGAGATACTGACATATGCAGAGATCTAGACAATGTTTAAACCAGTTTCATTTGTGATGTCTGAATGTTCCTAAGGCTGCTGTTACAATCAACACAGACTGGAACTTGAATCAACAGAAATGTATACTTCAAGGTTCTGGAGCTAGTGTATGAAATCAACATCACTGAAGCTCACACTACAACCCAGGGAAATTAACCATGGCTAGAAATCAGGTAACTGTAGTTTTTACCTAATATAAATTTTTAAAAATATTGTCAACTACTATCATGAGGTTTTATGTAATTGATGTGATTTTACAGAAGAAATCTAAATTTGTTAAGTGCCTATTTAGAAATGTTAACACTTTAGCTTTAATAAATTGCTTTAGTAAATTGCTTCACTGAAAAACTTTGACTATTTTTTTACATTGTGATAGTCATTGAACTATAAATGTTTATAATGAAAGTAATTACAAGTGTTAAGAATTCAGAATAGAGCAACCACAGAAATGAGTAACTGTAATGCTGCTCAGGTTACATACTTACTTTTGTAAAGGTCCAAATGTCCCACAGTTCCTAGGGGCATTTCCACCAGTTTTCCCTTGTTTGATTCAAACCTCTATTTTAATGTCCTTAGTTTTCACTAGCCAAGCACTAGGTAAAGTCCCAGAGAAGACAATGAGTAGAAGACCACTCTGTGCTGCATCATCTATTAGTTTCAGCATAAAACGAACTTTCTATTTTTAGGTTGCAATCACACCTGTTTTATTTCAAATAAATTCTAAGCTACTAAATTCTGCGAAAAGCAGGAATGGTTCTCCCAGCAGTCAATACATGATGTTCCTAAGAAATATATATATATATATATATATATATATATATATATATATATAAAAGTCTACAAAACTCAAGGGCTCAGTTAGTTCATTCTCTAAGAAGAAATGACCTGCCATACACAGACAAGGATACTTCATAGCCAAGCCACAAAAGAGACAGAATCTGCGACTTCAGCAGTGATAATTCTGGGTTCCCTTCACCCACCATATCCTAGACAAATATCACTCAGGCACCAAACTGCAGTGTACCTTCCTGAACTTGACGCATGAAAGAAAGAAGTATCTCCTGCCTTCAGGTCCTGAGCTCTCTATCATTTTCTTTAGTCAATAAACTATGGTTGTAAATTCAATAGAAAATATTCAAAATTAATTGTACTTTGCTAGCTTTCCTCCTCCTGTCTTTTCAATTATCAAAGCATACATTGAAGTGGATCCTTTTATTCAACATGAGGGACTGCATGTCAAGTAACTCATTGACATTTCAGATCCATATTATATATATTGTATAGGTAAATTAAGTTTATAATTTGTTGAGATACCAAAGTTTCATCTGAAACAATTATAGCACTTACTGTGATTCAGACAAGGAAAAAATAAATTTGTAAATGATGTTCAGTTATGGTGTTGCAAAATTCCTAGGCATTTAATAAATTGATGATTATGATGAAGTTTAAATTTTTATATATGACTACTTCCATTTATATTTAGAATTCTAATTATTCAAAAATTTTGTGTTTGCAAAATTTAGCTGCATTTAAGTTTATTTTGTCCAAATACTTGACAAATAGTTTAGTTATATTTAAGTGTTAAATTTTTGTTTTGTGTTTTAATTTTTTCATTTTTTAAGGAGTACAAAATAGTAACAAACAAGCATTAGAAATGTTACAAAATTTCATTAAATAAAGGCTGGCCAAGTAGCTCAGCAGGGTAAAGTGTCTGCAAGCAGGCTCAGAGGCCAGGGTTCAATCTCTGGGCCCGCTGCCCTGGCCCTGCCCCCAGGGCACACTGATACCTCTGAGACTACTGAGACCACTAAGCCCACTGAGACCACTGAGGTGGTGATTGAGACTGGGCGTGGTGGTGCGTGCCTGTCATCCCAGCATTTGGGAGCCTATAAACAGGTGGATTACTACGAGTCCAGTCTAGTAGTGTGACCCTGAACACCCTATAGACCCTTCCCTAAAATTAAAAAAAAAAAAGGTAAATTTCATTAAACAAAGTAATATGAATTAAACAATCATTGTTGTATTACATAATATCAACTTCCAATATGTCCTGCCTATACACATAAATATCTTTGTTTTCTCTTCTTTCTTTTGTCTTTTTTTTCATCTCAGTTTTTCCTTCCCACTGAAAAAATTCTTTCCCTTTTACACTATTGTATCTTTCAGATTTTATTTACTTTTTCAGGTTTAAACTTCGTTTAAGTTATTTTTATTGTTCATTATCAAGAAAGTATTTTGGGGCCAGCCAGATAGCTCAGTGAATTCAAGCAACTGCTTAGGGAGATGCAGGGACCAGGGTTCAATCACCTGAGTGCTATGCCAGTCCCATCCCCGGGGCGCACTAAGATGGTGACTGAGACTGGGAGTGGTGGTGCATGCTTGCAATACCAGCATTTGGGAGGTTGAAAATAGGAGACTCACTACAGGTCCGAGCTAGGTAGTGAGATCCTATAGACCATGTACTAAACACAAGTTAAAAAAAAAAAAATTACATTTCCATTTAGTTCATACATTTACTTGTATTTGTATATATACTTATTTAGTTTGAATAACTACATGTATGTTCTTTTATGTTGGAGTGTGTATATTTACAGGTTACTTTAATTAATTGATTCATAAATGTCCCCAACATTGAGAATCTATTAGTGAAAAAAGTCAAATGAATGTCTCTGCCCTGGAATGCCCTACACTTCTAGTGGAGGAGCACACAAGCAAATGACCAGGTGTGTAGTACAATAAGTCAAGGGGAAAAAAAGAGCAAGGAATTAGCAAAAATGTGACACTGAAAAGTGAGTTGTGAGAAAAGATATAAACGGGATGACTGGACATTGCACAGTGAAAATTAGAGTTTAATTTGAGAGGTATAACAAGGCATTACAGGGTGTTGAAAGGAGAAATATAATCTATTTGATGTTGCATCACTGTTTATTATATGCAATGTGTACTTCTAATATTTGAATGTACTTTAAGAAATTATTTTCAAAAAATATAAAAATAGTGTCTTGTACAGCCAGTTTGAACATTTAAGTTGTCTGTTTCATTAAATAACTGACATCACTTTTCGTAACATTTTATTCAATAGCAACATTTTCTAGAGAATGAAAAAGTTTAAAAAGCACATCATTTTAGGTTAAATGTGGTAGACTTATTATTCTCTTCACGTCAATAAAAATCATCAGAAAACATTGTTCTTTTCCCACTGAGTTTTTTTTTTGTTTTGTTTTGTTTTGTTTTTGTGGAACTGGGGTTTGAACTCATGACCTTGCACTTGCCAGGCAGGCACTTGTGCCACAGAGCTATCTCCCCGGCCCTCCACTGAGTTTTTTCAGTTTCAAACTATATTATGTTCAAAGTTTATTAAGAGTAAAAAAAAAAAAAAAAAGATTCATTTGTAAATTTTAATTAATTGATGGATTAATCACAAATCAATGATTCAGCAAATTCAAGACCAGGCTGGCAAGGGTTGACAGATCTATATTTCACATGTTTACTCTAGTATGTGAAGAAAATAAATTCCATCATTTGATTGACCAGACAAGTATGTTTTGAGAAATCATTGGTAGAAGACACAAATTTTGAATGTGATGCCTAAAACACCTTATTCAGAGAGTGACTCCTGCATAAATATTGAAATGGGAGCCATGACCCAATAGACATATGAGAAGAGAGAATCAACACGCAGTAAATAACAAGTATCTTCAAGGAAGACTCTACTTAGGATAAAAGCAAAAACTCAAGGAGGCAAATGACTTAGAGGTAGGCATATTTGTTAGTTTCCTGTTGCTGTTAATGCACCTGCCATGCACCTTACAAAAGGAGAGGGTCTACATTGTTTCATGGCCTTAGAGAGTTCATTCCCTGGTCAGCTGAATGCAAGACAGAAGCGTCATGATGGAAAGGCAGGCAAGAGCAAGGCTGTCAACCTAGGCCAGTCAGGAACTGGAAAGAGAAGGTAAGACAGCCAGGGAGAGGGCAAGGTCCTGGGAAGAAAGTATAACCTTCAAAGCCACACTCCTAGTGAGCCATCTCCTCAAAACCAGGATATTCAGCTACAAATCCTTGAATAGACTACTCCACTGGTGAATACAACACACCATGATCAAGTAAGCTTTCACAGGTCTCATCTCCATGAAGCCTGGAGAACTTTCCAGGTTTAAATCACAAGAGGAAGTGAAAACTCCATGTATGTAAAAGCAGGATCTAGATTAGTGCATCAGTGGGGCTAAATCATCTGGGACTTTTTATAAAGCTTTTGTCTATTACTGCAAGGAGACAGCCATGAGTGGCTTTAGGGTGAACCCTGGCAGGCCATGTCCCATGCTCAGGCAGAGCTACTTTGCTGCTTAGCAAAAATGGAGGAGAGCCAGGTCTGAATGACAGAGTAAATGGGCAGCAGAAGTAACAACCCAGGGCTGGGGGAGATAAAGATGGATTGGCTATCATATCAGAGCATCTAAGATTAAACAAAGAAATGGCTAGCTTTGACAACTGAATCATAAATAGGAGTATGATTGATATCATTTCAAAATTTTCTTCTACCTTCTGAACAAAAGCTTGCAGATTATTTACAGCTAATGCTAATATGCTAGGTATAGTATGTTGAAGATTTGAAAGACAGATGTAGTCTATAGATTTATTTTGTCTGGCATGAAATTGCTTGGATCCAATATTCAAAAATTCAAAAAATTCTTTTACAATGTGATTCTTCAGATTATCTGAAAATGTCAGCCACCATGGTTAACAATAGCCTTAGCATGCAAAGGAGCTGTGAAACACATGCCTGATTTATACAGGACCTTGAATTTTCCAGGTTGTTTTTTTTTCCAGGTGATGTTGGTATTAGAGTTCTAGAAGACATAGCAGAAGCCAATTTGAGTTTCACTGTCACACTTAACCTTTTTTTGTTATAATTAACAAATATCTCACTATATACATCTCTCTCAAATGTGACAAAATGAAATATACAGATTTTAGACTTCCTCCATTTTAATTTTTTGATTTACAGGTTGGCTTAGTCTGATTTGTGTTACTGTAGTGAAATACTTGACAGTGGGTTATTTGTAATATAAAGGAAGTTATTGACTTACAATTCTGGAGTATGGAAAAGTCAATATCAAAATACTAGCAGAAAGTAAAACCCTTTTGATTGCATCCCAGGGTGGAAATTAAGAAGAGGAAAGAGAAGAGGCACTCCTAAAAGTCAATTTTTAAGGATATCAAACTCATTCTTGAGTGCAGAGCCCCATGCCCCAGTCACCCTTATGGATTCCAATCCCAGTACTGTTACATGGGTGGTTACGTTCTCACATGAGTTTGAGAGAAGAAACTTTCAAAGTATACTATGAGCATAGGAACTTCTTGCATGTGCTATGTTATTTAAT
>PVKN010028958.1:0-13118 GCA_004027915.1 Capromys pilorides
ACTAATTGAAAAAATTAGTACAGAGACCTTACCAGCAACATTTCATAATATGAATACTAACAGAAGTGTTTAATTTATGGATGACACAGATAATTGTCCTACTAAAACCACAATTCCCAATCATGAGTCAATAAGCAAGTAAACAAAACCAAACATGTTAAATTCAGTGGACCAAAAAGCAGTAGAGAAAAAACTGGGGTCCTTAACAGTGTCTATAAGTATTGTTTTCTCTTGGTTAATATTGACATTCAAGTGACAGAAGAAAAACCAGGAAGTAAAATGACTGCTTCTGTTGTCTTTTAAGGATTCTGGCTCTTGGGTTATGATCTTCTAACTTAACATAAAACTGACTATAGATTACCAGATCTTAAGTTCATCCTAAGCTGCAATTCAAAAAAAAAAAAAAAAAAATGCAGAAGCCAGACCTATTTTCTCATTCATACAGGACAAATGAGAATCAGTTTCAGTCACTGTTCATCAAGTCTTCCCCTACTTGCAGATCAACACAGTGTTGATCACCACCATGATGAGAAGATGAAAAGAAAAGGCATAAGGTGGGCATGGAGGCTAATTTTAGCAGCGACACATGCTACTTATAGTATTTTGAATGGAATTATGTCATAACAGCTGTAGACGGTTGACTGAAGAGGGCTGTGGGTAGGGAAAGAGTTCTCAGTAATCTCAGGATTCAGCTGCATCTCAATTATATTTTTCAGTTTGTATTTTGTTTCTATTCCTTGCTACATAGAAAATAATGCAACAAGTATATTAAAGCTTCTCTCAGATTTCTTTTTTCTTTAGAAAAGACTTCTTAGTAAAGAAAGCCGCTTTCCTCACTAAGGGCTGGTTTTCAGCACCAAACACTGCTCTGGTAAGGGCATCTTGAGATTCTCATTTGCACTCTGTCGCCATTAGAAGCAAGTATTTGGAAATATGTCATACATCCGCTGTTATCAAAATATTACCTGCCTTAACACCACTGCTTGCTATGGCACCTTCCTTTGGTGGACATTATTTATTTCTTGGTAGAAATAAGTGTGCTTTATAAATATGTAGCTAACAGCAGACAAAATTTTTATGCTAAATTTTAAGGATACCTGCACAATTCAAAAAATTATAAGGGAAAGAGAAGAAAAGGAGGGGAAAGAAACTAGGGAGTGACTATGTACCAATGTAAAATAATGGATTTTCATTTTAATGAAGCATTTTTATATTCCTGAGATTATAAAAGTGCAAGCATATCCTTCAAGAGTTTAGTAAGAGCTTGGTAAAGTTTAGCCTGTGATACAGCTTTGCTTACTTAGATGAAGAAAGTACTTCACTCTTCTGAAAAAACAGACAGTCCTGGCTCTAAACAGTTAAATTATCTTAAAAACACTATTACTACAAAATCTAATTAGAAACCAACATAAATATGCCAGTAATGTTTTGACATTTATCTGTTATTATTATCAAAATTCAGTAGGAATGTGTAAAATAGCTTATAGGTAGAGTACCATCATTCAGCGACCTGCCTTCTTTGTCCCTTATGGTTAGAATGCATTTATTTTATTGAAAACTATACAGAAACCCGGTATTCCTAGGCATCCTTTGTAAAACTATTACAGTGAATGAACAAAGGTGCCAAACTCTATCAAGATTTGTTGGCAATTTGCTACAATCAGACCAACGTAAGCACAAGTTTGTACCTTGCCCAATTCCATCTAAAGACTACATAATGAAAAACCTTTTGACAAGTTGATTAATAATACTGAGCTGTTAAAGTTCAGCTGAGTGAGCAATTAAACATTCCAAACAGCAATGAACCTTCAGAAGGTAATTTATGATAATTTTATGCACAAGTGCTCAGTGGCTTTTTAATTTGATAGAATGTTAGTAGCACGAATTTCTAACAAGGGAGTGTCAGGGTTCCATACATCACTGAGATTACTTAAACATTTCAAACGTGGTTGATGAATGAAGTTTCTTGAGATGTGGGGAGATACAGAACGTGTTGGAAGGTTGAGATTATCCATCATATCAATTATTGAGAGTGGATGCGCTGACATCATACTCCCTGATCATATTTTATGTCCACAGTAAAGATAAGTCAAGCTTGAAATAACAGACTTTCCTAACTACAGTATCTGTGGGTAATTCAACTCACTTTACTTTCTCCCCCTTCCTTACACCTGCCTTTAAACTCATTATCACCTCTTTCATTCATATCGAGACTTTTAAATATCCAGACCCCTTTACTTTGAGAAATTACAGTGAAATAACTAAGGACAAATGCAAGAATATAAGCATAAAAGAGCAAGAGAAATGAAAATGAATCTAGAGTCATAGTCTGTGAGAAAAAAACTGATGGAAAAATTTCCTTTATTTCACATACTTTTCACCAATACACATATACTCACAAAAAATTCTTTCATTCTACACACACACACACACACACACACACACACACACACACACATACAGAACATCCCCAGCTCCTATGTCTCAAGCAATGACTATCTGGTCACCTTTTAACACCTCAGTTCTTAAATCAACGCATCAAATCTCAGACAGCCTTTATCTTTCCAGATCACAGAGAAATAGCATGGTCTGTTCTAAGCAAAACTAAATTCATCCTTGATGCAACTTCTACCCCAGAGTCTTTGAACTTTAAAACCAGGAAAGCCCTTGGAGATCATTGCAACTAGCATTATCGTCTTTAGGTCATGGAGTTTGTTCACGAAGTTTTTTGACCTTATGTTTTCTTCTTCTACTTTTAAATTTTGACTAGAATGAATTACCCACCTTGAAAAAAGTTGAACTACTTCCCACGAAATTTGGATTTCCACCTTAATAAATTGAAAAATTAGAAGCTATAGAAACACATGGCCACATAATGTGCCACAGTTAATATTTCACTGGGCTCAGTAGCAACTTTGCAATTAAAGAAGGCAGACTTCCTTCTTTAAGAAGGCTATAGCCCACTCTAACCCCAAAAGCTTTACTTTTGTATGTTACCAATCAGGGCCTTGAAAAAAAATGTTTGTGATCCCTGGCTTAGATTAACTGCTTGATTTATACTGATGGAAATAACACCAACTACAGTTACCTGACCAATGTCACTCAAGGAGGTGGTAGCAGAACTCTTGTAACTCCATCCAGTGTTCTTTGCATTGAACTTTCCTTTTGGATTAGTTCATGTTTCTTATCACTTCTATATGTTTCCTTTTAATGTAAAAGTGGACAAGTTGGGGTTAGGGAAATAACTTGACAGTCTAAGTGCCTGCCTGGCAAGTGCAAGGACCCAAGTTCAATCCTCAGTACTGCATGCCATGCTGGCCCGGAACCAGGCATGGTTGTTCACGCCCATAATCCCAACAGTAGGGAGCCTGAGACAGGAGGATCACTATGAATCCAAGTAGTGTATCAAGACCCTGTACCAAATAAAGAAATACATAAGTGAATTATTTTTTAAAAAGGGGACAAGTTATATTCATCTGATCAAAGTATAAGATATAATTCTATACCAATTTCCATCCACTGAAATTAGAGCAAACCTAGCTAAATTTAACAGTTGAGCAATTAAATTTTGTTGTTGTTGTTGGTACCAGGGATCAGATTTATGATCTTGCAGTTGCCAAGCAAGTACTTATTCCACTGAACTATCTCCCCAACCCTAATTTACACATTTTGACATGAGGGTGTTTTGCTGTACATTCTCTTATCTTCTTTAGCGGAGAATCAAAAATGTTTATTCTAAAATCAAAGTATCTCATTAATCAGCAATAATATCATTAAAGTAATAACACATATAAACTGGATTTATACCAATATATGACTTCTGTACATTTCATATCTACACAGAAAATCTCAAATGCTGACAAAGCCAGCCACATTTCTTTGCTACAAGCACAGAGATTGAGTGCGAAATCACCATGACTGTTTCCTAATGCTTTTATTTCATCAAATTGGTTGGAAAACAAAACCAAACAAATAAACACAAGCTCATCTAGCTATCATCTCTGCAGATGTCATTTCTTGGTAATGTGTTATTATAATTCATGTCAGGTAAACAGCCTTACAGATGAAATCGGAATTATTCAGGCAAAATTCTTCCTCCTCCCTGTAAAGCTGTTTCCCTCACATAGGAAACTTCCACAAAGACTACTTGTTTACAGAGACCATGTGCCTCATGATCCTCTTTTGTGTCTCTCTCTATCAATACCAAGCATATGTTTTTAATGTTAACATTCCCTCATCTATAGAGACCATCTGCTTATTAAAAAGAATGTTCTCCTCTTTTCTAAACCAGCTTTTAATATGCAACTGCTCTCTTATATTTCCATAGATTCAGGGAAAGGAGAAAAGTCTGTGGTCTTCAGCTTCAAACAAAAGGGTTTGAGGTGTTGGAAGCCTCTGTAGGAGTGGAAGGTGCTTGTGTGAATATTAAGAAAAAGGAGCATCACACACTTCAAAGTTTGAACCAGTGCTTTTCCTGTTCTCATAGCCAGGAGATAAAATCTGGTGGCATTGTCTCCTTTGAAATCACCACCACTAAACTCTAGAGACTCAAGTGGTTTATTCATCTTTGAATCTGTATTCAGTCTCACGAATACAAATATGATGAGAACAAAACATAGGTTCCACTGAAGGCAACATACTCAGATTTGGAAGTAGAATGAGTAGGAGTTCGTCTTCAGGTAAAGTTACAGGCAGAAAGAATGAAATGTTATAGAGCCATAATGAAAGAGAGTGTGATCTACAGTAGGACAAAATGCTCAACATTTTTAAAGCATAGGCTTTATGTGAAGGAGACGCAAACAACGAATGAAAAGAGAATAGCAGGAAGATAAAATACTGAGCATGGAAAACCTCAGAGATGTCCAAGGCTTGTTTGGCTGGTAAATCCTGACATTAAAACTTGATGAATCTGGGATAAGAGGGCAAGATCTTAAGAAATTAAGAATATAAAGTAATTGATAGTGAAGCCACCTGGACACCCAGGGAGTAGTATATTGTTTGGCTCAAAGTCCTTATTTGACTTACGTGTCCAACAGCACAAGAGTCCCCAGGTATCACCTGTCTTCTCAGTGTGCCTATGCACAGCTGCACCCCCAACTTTCTCTGTACAGCCTAGAATAGAATGCACTGAAAATAGCATATATACTGCACCCTATAGAGAATTCTTTTTCTATAAGAATTTTTCTCCATAAATACTTGACAATTCATTATGTAATAGGTAATTAGTGGAGAATGGATAGTGATGAGTGGTAGAAAGGATGCTGAGAGTGGAAAATACCCTTATCCACTCCCCCATCAATGCCCCACTTTAGAAAGAAGTCAGGCTTGCTCTAAGCAGTACACATACTAGAAAGAAAGAAGTGTCAGAAGACAGCAAGAAAAATGAGCTATTGGTATCTATGTTTGCCTATTTCATTACATTAAGCTAGCTACCTGTCTTCTTTTTCTTCCATTTTTTCATTGATTTTCTTTTATTTTAAAGAGAATAACAAAAAATAATAAAGATGATAACAGAATTTCAAAACAAGATGATAGAATGTTAGCAATGCTTGTTATACTGCATATTGTTATCTTCAAAGTAAATGCTCAGGTTATCAGATATAGACATGTAAGATTGGTCAAACAATATAAGCACTAACTTTCCTTTCAATGAACCAAGAAAAATTATATTCTTTCCTTTTTCTCTCCTCTTACTTCCCCAGTTATTCCTTCCTTTTTGAGCAGCTTCTTTCCTTTTTACAATGTCTATTGTACCTTTGGGATCTTATTTACTTTTTCAGTGTCTTGATCTATACCAAGGAAGTTCTGCCACAATAATACTCCCAAAACAACACACACAAGAAAATCAGAGCAGCCCTATTGTATTTCCTTTACAGAGTTTAGCAGTCTTGACTTGTTTTCCAATTTTATCACTTGCTTATTGTCTATCTCTTTTACTCATGTGCAGAAAAGCTAGCATATCACCCATGCTAAGTTGCCAGTGGCCTAGCCTACTGTTATGGTTTATGTCTAGTTGTCCCCCCAAAGCCTCATGCAATCATGGGGCAGGGACTTCTAGAGTTTGAGACTTGAGTCATGATCCACTGGGATTATGTGTTTTAGTACTCATGGGACTATGGGTCTGAGTACTGCTGGGATTACTTGACTATTGATCCACTGGGATTATGTATTTTAGTACTGATCGGGTTATCGATCTGAGTAAAGCTGGGCTTATTGGTGTGGCTTAAGGTGGATAGGCTAAGACAGACAGCCTGAATGTAATATAAGGAGAGACAGAGAGACAGATGGTGGTTGTTGCTCTCTGCACCGTGGTTGGTCAGTTGCCTCTGTCGTGGTTGTTGCTGTTCCACTGCCATGAAATGGATGCTCTCTGCCCAGTTCCACTCAGCCTTGAGCCAGCCAAATATGGACTGAAACCTCCAGCAACTGTGAGGTAAATAAACTATTCCTTCCTTTATTTTGAGTGTCGGGTATTTGTCCCAGCAAAGAGAGAAGAGTAACTAAGACACCTAGTACCTAGCTTTTCATAGACATATGTTTGCTGCTTTTAGGGCAATAAACAATATCCAAAACACTTTTACAGCGTTAGAACCTACAACCCTTAATGAAGATAAAAAGGAGAAAAGGAAAATAATGAGTATCCTCGACTTCCACCTACCAGACAATGAAACAGAACCAAACAAACTGATGAGGCTCAAGTTTTATATTCTTAACCTTTCTTTTGAGTATCTATCTAGATTGTCAAATCACTGCCAAGGAACTGAAGGATAATGGAGACTTCTACTGGGTCCAGTGAAGGTTGTCCCTTCTAACTCCCAAAATTTCTCTCTTGCTGTCTTTAGTGTTAGATAGACATCAGCTTGATATTCTTTGAACATGGCTCAGAACCAAAACTGGGCCTGCTGGTCGATTTCTCATAGCTCCAGGCTAAACATCTTTAGTTATCTGACAATCAATATGCACGAATGTAATTATTTGTTTTCTAGAAGTTAGATGAACAAGATCATTCTAAATTCTTGTGTTATTAATTCATGGTAATGAAAGTGAAATATTAATGACTTAGTCAAGTGTATTAGGAATTTGAAGTGCTGTGCAAACTGAAAACTTGCATCTTGGAAGGGGAAGAAAGCTCAAACATACCAGATGGCTTGGTGACAGCCATTTTATTTAGTGCAGTCTCAGCAGATATGTTTGATAGCCTTCAGGAAAAGTCATCAACTATGCAAGGGTGGGTGCTGTACCTGATTGTCTCAGAGAGCTGAGCCCAAATAATAAAGTGGTTGGAAGCGAGCTGCTTCCTTTGTGGCTCAAGTAAGTTTAACCCTGCATGAGCTGTTAGCACATCTTGGGCCATTAGTGGACATCAGAGGCAAAATTTCATAGTTTTCCACCTTTCCTGCACTGAACTGTTAAATCTGTTACTTAGAGTAACAATATTTATTAATCTTAAAATGTGACAAGAGTTTTAAAAAGCCCATAAGGAGCAGTCAGGGAAAGATGCACCAGCCAGCCCAACCACAGAAGAGCTACGTGACCCTCCACAAGCAGTATCAAATGCTTGGGTTGACGTTTCCTCATCTGCACCCTGAAGGCAATGAAATATACCTCTAAGTCCTAATGGGATTCCTGAAAATGTTGAAATATGTAGCACTGCATAATTCAAAAACAAACTATGGTAAAGTGAGGGATAAAATTGCTTTAAGGCTAGATTTACTTTCTTGACACTTGTTACATTTTTGTGTCTGGCTTATTCACACTTACACAAGAGTCATGCAAAAACTGGTTAAATGGTTTCTCCTCCTCTTAATAAATTATATTTGAAAACTTTCCTGTATTTTTAGGTAATTGACAAGCTAGAAATATTTACATAAGTGTGTTTGGTGAGCATTCTGTCTTTTTTGTATATTTCTTTCATTATGCTGCATCATTTCAATTTTTAACAATATAGAAGGAAAATAAGAGAAAGATACAGATTAATAGATCTGCTTTATTTCCATTAAGGAAAACCAAATAACACATTTAATTTTCTCCCATCTAACACCATAGCTAAATATCTACTACCCATGATCTGAAACCTCCATAGAAGATCTGGAATGCTGATTTGCTCCAGAGCAACTGGAAACAATTGCCACAGGACATAGCAGAGAATGATGTGCCACAAAGAAAGGAAGACAACCCTGAATGGAAAAATTATTTCTATTTTTTCAATGGGAAAATAGTCCTCTTCCTTTGAATCTCTTTGCTATTTTCCTACTAACTCTGTGGAAGATATGCCCTAAGATGTATTAGCCAAACAAAACTGCCAAAGAGTTATGACTTAGAAATAAAGATTCTATGTCATTCTCCCCTAGAAGGGGTCTGGTAATTTAACAATCAAAGACTGGTGTAGTGTCACCAGTCCATACCCATTTGCTGGTCCTAAACTAATAGTAATCAGTTTACACTGGAAACTAGTAAGGATGTTAAAAATTAGAAATGTACTAGCTCAACAGCAATTTTCAGCTGTTATTTCTTAATCACTCTTTGCTAGATTCAGACTCTGGTTGTGTATCTCAGATACTTCTGGATTTTATAACAACTATAGAATACAATTGGATAGGATAGGATAGGATAGGATAGGATAGGATAGGATAGGATAGGATAGGATAGGATAGGACAGGACAGGACAGGACAGGACAGGACAGGACAGGACAGGACAGGATAGGATATCTCAGAAAAGGAGAGTTTCAGACCACAAAGCGAAAGTCTAGGGTCATCTTCTGAATGGAGAGCAGCTCTCCAGGTTCTTAGGTTAGAGCAAGTCTAAAGTCATAGGCAAATAGGTGGCAACCTTGAAGAGAGCAGATCAAAAGAGTTGGTGGGAGGCAGCTTAGAAGCAGCTGAGGACACAGTGTCTGTGCAGAGGGAGCTGGGGAAAGGTGATCACCAAGAAGGGACAGTTCCTGAGATAGCCAAGAGGCTGAAGTTCTGGGCTCATGAACAGACAACCAGGAGACATCCTCACACCCAGCGCACCATCAACCACCCAGCTGCTAACATCTGCCAGAAGCTGTTTCCTCCTACTGAGAGTTTAGCAGTGCTCATCATGACGTAGGAGGCCTGGCCATAACTCCCAACCTGTTGCTTGTCAGATGTGCTGAGTTTGTGTGACATGAAATCAAAGAATAAATCCTGAGAAACAATGCAAGTTATGAGTAGGCAATGTTTATTGAGAGATAACTGCCAAGAGACAGGAGGGGTCCCAAATGTGTTACTATGGAGGCCATTTTTTGGAGGTGATTTATGCAGCAAAATCACAATGAGGGTACAAAGTAAGTCAAATTGCGATCACCCTATAGGATTACAAGTACGGCTGCTTAGCTAATATCAGCCCAATAGGGAAGTGGGTCAGTCACAAGGATGCATGGAAAGAACAAAGGCATCTTGGGAAAGGGATGAGTCCAGATGCTCTGGCCACCCACCAGGGCCCTGGATGACTAGATGGACTTAACTGGACCAGGTGGTGCTAATTACAGAAGATTTCCAAATTACTGTTCATCCCTTAAGAAGTCATGTAGGCCTGATCATTGTATTTTATCTGAAGGCTTGGTCTTTTTCAGATGCGCCTCCAACCTCAATTCTGATGTCTTTACTTTTTACCAAGAGTCCAGTTCCTCTATGACTATGTATTAATTTCTGTCAAATTTAACTGCATATAGTAATTGTAAAGGAAAACTGAATCATAGAGGATTCTGTTCACTATTGTACTACATTGAAGGGTGATTCGGGGGCTATGAAAGTATAAACTAATACCTTGCATAGTGATTTTTGGAATAGAAATAAGTCAGACTAGAAGAAAAAGAGTAGTGATCAAACCACAGTTACTTAAAAACAGCTCTCAGCAAAGATGGGGACGTGATGAGCAAAGTTGTGGGACAACTTTGAAGTTCAAATCAGGAGTAGACAGCAGTCTTTCTACTATGACACTGTGGTGCACAGAGCCAACAGCTTCTTATCCCTTGGTTTCTGTGTTAGTTCCACATGTAGAGTTTGGTGAGCATAAGACACAAGAAAGCTGAGAAGTGGGACATGAGTGTTACTACAGTCCAGTCCCTGGTGTGGACATCAGGGCTCAGTCCTTATGGTTCCCTCTCCAATTCTCTCTGCAACGGGCTCGCATCCTCGGAGAGGTGTTGCTCTTCATGCATCCTGATATATACACCACTTCATTTGGGCTGTAGGCCAATGGTTTGCACTATGTCCTTACCTATGGTCTGCTGGTAGATACACAGCTGGTAACCTATACCTTCTCTGAAAGCATCCATTAATAGTCTGAGATCTGCCGACTGTGCCATTCCTTGCACCCACTCCTCTCTCCCACTCACGAGTAGAAAGATCACACAATTTATATGCATGAAAGGAAGTGCTAGATATACTAATTAAAATAAGACATAAATAGCAATCACTAATTGATCAACAGGCATTAACTAGAATTGTCAGAGAAAACCTAACTTTCGGATGATTTTCCTTGTAGACCTATAGGACTCTTTTCATGGGGCCAGCTCAAGGCATTAGAAGAGAAATTACTTTCAAAGCTCTGCAGATCCTCTGTCATCTGGCTTGCAAACATATAGAGAATAGATGTGAATAAAATCCTGGGAAGGCAAACAGAGCCCAATTTACATGTGGATTCAAGTTGTTATAAAGTGCACCTTCCCTGACCCCACGTGTAGGCAGGGGATTTGCATTTTAATTCATCTATTTTTCCAGTCACTGTATGAAATCTTCCTTTCTCCCAGCACAAAAGCAGAAATACATCTCAATGCTGTATCATGATCATCATGATTCTGTGATGTTCTTTACATTTTTTGGCTAGTTCCATGTCTATAACAAAGTAAGCCAAAATGAATATTTTAGCAAAACAGCAAAAACAGAAGTAGCTGTTATATTTTGGGTCATTTTCCTGTGTTACTATGCTTCAAGTTTTCCTGAATCACAGAGCTGAATTGACAAATAAAATAATAAGAAATCCACAGGTCCTTCCTGCGTGGGAGACTTGGACACTTGCCTCAGCTCCCCAGCCCTTTCAGGCTCTGAAAACTTCTTTTTCAGCTTTCCAGATGCAGGAACACAACACAGAAAGTGTTTTTAAATTCCACTCTGCTGGAGCCCAGCCTGGCTGCTAGGGACCTGTAGCTGGAGAAGGAGAGGATTTGTGTCAGTGAAGCCCTCAGCTACCTGGCAGTCAGGCCCTTCAACGCACTGGCTTTTAAGAGCTCAAGGAGTGCTGCGGTCCATGAATTTGGTTAGAAGCTCTCGGTCCTTCATAAGCTTCTCTCAACTTGCTGTGACTCTAACGAGGAACATAGGAAGGAAGCGGAAGAACACGGGGCACCTGACCTCTCTTGTGTCTTGCTGTGGGGAGGAGTCCTGTAACATCAGCTAGAGACACATCAAAAAAAGTCACTAGACATCGCCTAGTTGACTCCTTATGGCTCGTAAGCTTAACATTTATGTTGTTTTTCAGAATGGATTCTTTACTTGGCTGTGTCTTCCCATTCTCTCTCTTGAACACCATCATCCAAATCTCTTGGTGCACAAGGAACCAGGTCTGTTGTTGATGCTCAAAGGACGCTAACTGTGCAGGAGAAGATCCTGTCCAGGGATAGCTAAGCCATAAGCGTCCATCCCAAGAGCCTTTCTCTTAGGTGCTAAAAGACTTGTGAGCCCTCAGATAGCCCATTAGTACTCTTGCAAAAGCCATGACTGGGAAGCCAGGCCCAAGGTGGAAATTTGTGCTGAATCACTCCCCTTTGCTAAGATAACCAAAGTCCACATTCGGGACAAGCTTGTTCTAAGTGGAAAGCTAGTGAGTCAAGCACGTAGCTAGCACATGGCAGTGTGGGTTCTCACTAACACTAGCCACCTAAGAGGCTGCTGTGGCCTCTGTACGAGTCTATTCATGCTGCTGCTATAATAGCACCTCAGGGGCTCATTCTCCTCAGTTCTGAAGGTATGCTATCACCATGGTCAGGGCCTGGTGACAGTCACTGCTTCAAGATGACACCTAGAGGCTATGTCCTCCAGGGGCAAATACTGTGTCATCACATGGTGGAAAACCAAATGGCAAAAGGGTCACTGCCTACAGGCTCAAGCCCCTTCACAGAGTGCTGACCTCACTCCTGAGGACAAAGCCCTCGGTGCAGTCTCCAGGGCTACACCTCTCAATGCTGATGCACTGGGAATTAGGTAGCAACTTGAATCTTCCAAATCATAGCAGTGCGGCTGCTTAGGAAGTGCAGCTCAGGCCCAGGACTGGTGGGAGGTTCACAATGCAGGTCGGATGTCAAGTGCTCTGAGAGAACCTACAATTACACCTTTTGTGAACCCAGGGTTTCCAAAATTTATTTTACTGAACTTTTGTTTCAAGTGCCATATATTGTCATTCCACAAGACCCTTGAGGAAGTACTTCAAGGGGGCAAAAGTAGGGACCAGAGAGAAGAAGAGCTATGAAAACCATGTTCCTTGGTCACAGGGATGTGTCCAGTGGCATCCTTGTGGGAAGGACAGATAAGTAAGCTGCTGGAAGAATCAAGGTCTGACATGCACCCCGTCCTGGGGCTGTACCCCAACAAGTAACTTTACTGACAGAACTGGTTAGATTTCAGCCTCTGGTTTTGCCCTCTTGGCCGGATATCACTGTGCAGGGAAAATGTACATCACTGCACGCAGAGGCCTGGCACAGCCACTGTTCTTCCCATCGTTGAGCACACAGAGTAGGAGAGCACGAAACCCCTGCCCACACTGCCAGTGTCTCCAGAACATAGCCAGGCTTAGGCTTAATGGATAGGCAGGATTGCGAGGGGACAGGTGTGAGCATGACATTTTCAGGACCTGATTTGAAACAGCTAAGGGGACGCTGTTGAGGTAACAGTTCCACACAGCCCCACCCAGAGGCTCATTCCCCAGTGCATTTCTATTTTCTCTCCAGCACTTGCTCTTTGAGGCAGCCACTCAGGTACCTCTCCTTTTTTCCAATGCAGCTGCTCTATGCTGGGCTGCTGGTTGACTTAGTAGGTCCCACACCCCTGCCCAAGTAAGATAGAGCTCAGGACCCACAGTAAGCCACGTGGTCTAC
>PVKN010028959.1:0-13112 GCA_004027915.1 Capromys pilorides
AATCTCTCATATAAAAAGTTATTTTTATAGTAGTGCTAATTTTAATGGCATCTTAAAAATTAAAAGTTGACAGTTTATAATTACATAATTTATAAATATTGTAATATATGAATACAATGTGGAATATTTAAATCAAGTTAGTTAATATATCCATTACTTCAAATACTAAAGTTTATTTTTAAAAGATGATTTGGAAGACTGATATAGCACTTAAAGACTGAATCTTGAAAGAGAAATTGATAAAACTAAATCTTTCCTCTGTTTCTAGAACTAATCATTAATTGGTTCTATTTCTTTCTAGTAGTCAAGTAGATAAGACTATAGTCACAATGGTTAGGAAGATATCTGATTCTTCATTCACAATATCAGCTTTCTTTTTGAATTAGTTTGTAAGAAGGTGAATGATTGTTATGTCATTTTCACCACCCCAAACGCATAGACTGTGTAGGAGTTACACAGTGAAGGGAGCTTCAAAATGAAGACGCATTAAGAAGCAAACTGGTAGTGCTTTCTTAGTGAGGTGCAGATGTGAGGGGTGAATAGAACCCCAGTTAACCCACCGTGGTGCTCCAGGCATGCGGGAGCAGACCAGGAGACTGCACTCCTAGCCTCCTGCTGAGGGACTTTTCTCTCTTTGTGCACCATCAGGTGGAGGTAGCCACTGCCCAAGCTCTTTGTAAGCTTAGGATGTGGAGAACACAGACGTGGCCATTGACTTGACACATGTGCTTGTTTATCCTCCTGCCTCTGGTATCAGGACACAGTTAAGAGCATCTACAAGAAAATTTTCCTTGGAGTTTATTTACCCACCAGAGGAAGGCACGTTGGTTTTACCTCTGCACACAGCAGAGAAAACTCTCAGGACTCTGCTTCCACATTACCCTGGCACCCAGTTTAAGAGGGAGGATCCAGCACAGTACTGGTTACTACTGACTACAGTATTTTGTCCTTGAGATCTCTGCTCTTGGCTTCTGGCACGTTGTCCTCACATTGTTCTCCTACTTCTTTGAACCTGTTTTTGTTCTCATAATACCCTATTTCCCCACATTATGCTACTTAACTATTTATTATTATAGAAGGGTGCATTGACGAGGGGGGCTAATGTTAGTCTGGAAAGGAATTTTAAAACTGCTAAATGTTGGACTTCTTTCTCTCCCCCCCCAAATCTTTTGTTGAACTTGAATTGTTGTAGATATGTAATTCTTCAGTTAGCATATTTTAAATTTGTTTATTCTTTCATGCACATTATCACTGATAAGAAAAAACGTGGGGAACTCTCAGATACACTACATACCCCTGAGTTTCATAGACTCACGGCTTGAGTGCAGAGTGAGCATGAGGAGCTGTCAGGCTCCCAGATGAACCACTTAATATCCCCATTTCCTATGACCTACAGATTCCTGTGTTCACACGTTAGGTGCAAGATAAACCAAAGCACACTCACCAGGTGTGGTGGTGCACGCCTGTAATACCAGAACTTGGGAGGCTGAGGCAGGAGGACCAGTGCGAGTTCCAGACCAACCTGGGCTATAAAAGTGAGCTCAAGGCCAGCCTGAACTGCATCATGAGACCCTGTCTCAAAAAAAAAAAAAGCACATTCATTTGTAAAGTTGAAGAAACAAAAATGGGAGTTATTGAGCAATCCTATCTGCCATTCTTTGTAACCACTAAAATTCTTTTGTTTTCTTATCCTCCCCCCACATCCCAGTACTAGAAATTGAACTCAAGGCCTTTGCACTGAGCTTTATCAGTAGCCTATTCTGTTAGTTAGTTAGTTAGTTAGTTAGTTAGTTAGTTAGTTAGTCAGTTAGTTGAGACAAGCTGTCACTGAGTCACTAGATCTTCCAGGCTAGGTTCAGACTTGCAATCCTCATGCCTCAGTCTCTCACAGTCGTAGGATTATAGGCATGTGCCACAAGGCCTGGCATAGAATTCTTATTTGTGCTAAACTATTAAAATAGTGAAATAAAGTGAACTGCTAGGTGTAATATTTTTGTTTGGTGTGTGCAAGTTTTATTTTGCCTAGTAAATAGTTTCTTATATTTGAATATCTTTAAGAATAAAGCATTAGGGGCTGGGGAGATAGCTCTGTGGCACAAGTGCCTGCCTGGCAAGTGCAAGGTCATGAGTTAGAACCCCAGTCCTGCAAAAAAAAAAAAAAAAAAAAAAAAAGACTGAAGCATTCTTTTTCAAATTTATAATCACTCATTTTAAAAATAAAGAATCAATCAGGAAAGTATGATGATTGATTTACTTACTTGTCATTAAAATCATGGCCCATTGTGTCAGATATGCTCAGTATGCCCTTGGGAATGACATTAAATTTCTAGTATGAATCATGAGCAGAAGAAAACTCTTCCAGGGTTGGGATCAGGGACTCTTGGCTCATTTAGGGACACAGAGAAGACGAAGAGCTGGCAGAGTGAGTTGGAGGACACTAGTGGCAGGGGAGATGGAGACAGACCAGACCTCCGTAATTCTTTTAGGGCACAGAGGGTTTTGATTTTCCATGTACAGGAAGCCTTGGACGGTTCTCAACAGTGAGAAGCACTGCATCGTAATTTATCACTTGAAAAGATTACTTGAACCCCTGTACAAAGAAGAGTTTTTGAAGTAGGGAGAGTTGGTGACAGAAGACTTATAAAAAAGCCATGGCCGTAGTCATGGTACGAGACAAGGAAGGAGTAATGTCCTACCCTTTTTTGTTTATAAACATTTTATGAATAGATTTATAAAGCAAAGTGCCCCCCAACAAGAAAATCCTACAAAATAACAACAAACCTGCAGCAGGCCAGGTGCGAGGCACATGCTGCTGGGCCCAGAACACTGACTCTGGAGTCCCCGGGCACAGAGATTTAATTGCAGTGTGGTGCCCCTTAACTGGGTCTCTGTCGTGCAGGTGATTTAAACTCTTTGAACCTGGGTTTCTTGCCTCCCTCTGGGAATTAGATGACAATCTCTTTGCTTTATTAAACAAATCCAATAAGAGAATGTACTTATTACGAGTACCTGGTAGCTACCCAGTAGTCACACTTTGGACCTTTTCCTAATTGGGATTCTGTGTCCTGCATAGAAACTTTCTCTGGCCTTACAGTAACTGGATCTTTAAGTCTAAGAAAGAAAATCTGTGAGAACAGAACTTTGGAAATAGAAGGGATAAAAATCTTCAGTCTCAGCTCTGCTCTTCTTCCTGCTCTGAAGCATCTAATCTCCTTCCCCATTTCTAGGTATTCTAAGGGTTGAGCTTCTTTCACATGTGAAGTGGCTACTTCTGGAAGCCAGTTTCCAGTTTTCTCTACAAACACTCCCTGGAGCCTAGGGAGCTTTCATCTTGTACCTAGTTAAATGCCTCGATTAAGGATGTAATCACACTTGTTTGGTTCTGTAAATCATTTGACCCTCACCCATCACAGTCTGGGCCTCCAGGGGCCCCAGCGCTGACCACTCTGTATCTGCAGGGTGAGGGTGGAGCTGGAAGAGCTGAGATGGCTTTTATCCTTACTGGCAAGAGAGCTACTTCATTAGGGATGAGATGTTTGTCTTCTGTCCTAGGTTTTCTCGTCAAGGTGTGCACACACATATGCGTGTGTGTGTGTGTGTGTTGTGCTTGTGTGTGCACATAAGAGAGAGAATAAGAAGAAATACTAGAAAATAGGCCCAGTAGGATAAGGAAACTTAGCAAAACCCAGGGGAGGGCCTTGCAGGGGAAGACAAGGAAGTGATTTTGCCCAGTTTAGATCCCACTTGAACCGTGTGGTTTCTGAGTCCTGAACCTTTTGAGGTTCAAGTTGAGTGCACTCTTGACAAAACGTGATTTTCTGGTTCACATCAAAAAGGCTTTAAAAGACTTCGAAGTCTTTTCCTTGGGACATCAAACAGTCCTCAACAAAGCAGGGTGCTGGTGAGATGTGTGCAAATGAACAGATTAAATTCTTCCCTGAGGATTAGATTCTCCTTAAGTATGTAGAGCTGGAAACAGGAGATGGGCAGTGCCGGCACACATGCTGCCCAGCACCCCAGAGTGCCTTCTGCTGGGCAACCTGGGTGCCTCTCTGGGCCTGAAGGCTGAACTTATTTGTCAGAAGCTTAACAGAGAAGTATCAGGGGAGTTAGAAACTGGGCACAAACTCTGCTGTACCTTCTGTCTTCCCCAAAGAAGCCCTTCCGTCCCCCAGTAGAAGATATAAATTAACTTAGAAGAGAGACCATTCATTTTAAGAAATGGTCAGTTATTTGGGAGACTTAGTGCCCAGTTTTGCTTATTGATCCACCTTCTGCCTTTAGACTTTAGATGGAAGCACTCAGGGGACGCCCACTTCGTGGCATGTGGAATAGCTCACTTTGGGATTGGTGCAGCACACTGGCACTGCAGTAGAATTTCCATTGCCAAGGCAGTAGCTACAGCGGAAGTCGTTCTCTGGGTAGGTTGACTGCACAAGTGGAGTTTCTCAGCTAAGCAGCTAAAATATTAATGATCAGCTTTAAGGAGGTACAATTCTGATTGAGGCCTCTCTCCTGTTAGAAACCATAATTAGCAATTAAAATATATTTAAAAAACTATTCCAACCAGCGCCTTCTAAATAAATAATTGTGGGTGCTGGTTGAACTTGTTTTATTTGCCTGTTTTTTTTCTTATCTCTTTCCCGCCTGCATAACTTACAGCTCTGTAAATGCTCAGTCGCTGTTAATATGATTCTGTCAATACGTTTACCATGGTGACTTGGGCTGTATTTGGTGAGCATTTGAAGAAATCAGTCACTGGTTGGAGGGAGGGAAGACAAGCTGTCGATATCCAGGGAGAAATGCTAATAACCCTGGTGACAAATCGTCCTCTGGATGCTCCAAGGGTTAGGGAAAAGCACCTCTTAGACCTGGGAGCTTAGGGCTAAGGGATGGGGACTTGTTAGGAAGCACAGACATTAGCCGTCATGGTCCTGCAGTGCCCTTTTCATTGTCTCACTTCAAACCTCCCAAAGCCACGCTTGAGTTTTTGAGACACACAGGCCTGGATTAGAATCCTGATTCCCCTCCGGTATAACTGTGTGACCTTGAGCAGCCACCGCACCTTCATTTTCTCATCTGGGAGCTCAAGACTAATACCCAGCCCTGGAAGGGATGGGAGAGCCCTTACACAAAGGGCATTCACAGCCGCTCAGGCCTTTCTGGGAAAGTACACGAATGGAGACAGAAAATAAACTTCTGCATTGCGATAGTATAGAAAGGATTTGGAAGTCTCGTAGGATCCCAACTTTTGTTGCTTCTGCACTTGAGGTTCACTTTATCAAAATAATGTTTAAATACACATGATTAAGTAAAACTGATGCTCTAATAGAATTCAGTAGTCTCATAGGTGTTTCCTTGAGTGCCTACTATGTGCCAGCAATTAAAGGAACAATTCAAGGTTACTACAGTGGATAACACAGGACTATCTAAGTTTCCAGGGAACCTACAGCTGCTCCTACCGACCATCTGTACTAGATGTTTCTTAGGTTCCCCAGGACCCATTGAAGGGTCCTACACTGGAGAATCCTATAGAGAATCTCCCACAGCTATCTGCCTGACTTTACATGAACACAACACTCTAGACAGAATCATTAATATTTCGGTAAACTTCCAGATGTGTTTTTAAGAATGGATAAATAAATAGATCAATATGCTTTTATATAAGCAGGATCATACTAATTTGCCAGTTGTGATTTTCTTTTTCACTTATTATAGATACTACTGCGTGTCAATAAATATAGATCTGCAGCAACACTCTTAATAAAGCTACTTAGTATTCCATTGCAGAGATGTATCATGTTTTATTTAAATAATCTCTGGTCTAATAAGGTTATTTCTAGCTCTTCAGTATTATATACAATACAGCAAAGAACATCTTTGTAAATTCACCTTTGTCAAGTGTCCATTTTGCTCAGGATATATTTCCAAATATAAAACTGTTGGATAAAATGATAGGCATATTAAAATTTTTATGCCTGTTGCTAGATTGCCAGTTTCTTTATGATCTAATCAACACATGATGATATCTACTTTGGTCTTTGCCTATTAAATAGGCAAAAGTACTATCTTGGAGTTTGTTTTGAAGTGTTAGGTGGTGAACCTAAGACCTTTGCACTGAGCCACACCCCCACTCTATTTTTGTGCAGGATCTCACTGTGCAGCTCAGACTCATAGTGATCCTCCTGATTTCTGCCTCCCTAGTGCTAGGATTATAAGCATGCACCACCACACCTGAACTCAGCCCTTTTTATTATTTATATTGAAAGAAGTTCTAGTCAAGTGTCCAGGTGAAACTTGAACTTAAGATCCTCCTGCTTAGCCTCTCAAAATGCCAAAATTATAAGTGTGCACCACCATGCCCAGTGGCATCTTGATTTTTTTGACCTGCATTTCTTTAGTTGCTAGTGAAGTTAAACTTCTTAAAATGCTTATTAAAATTAGTTTATGATCTTTCTTTTTTTTGTATTTTAGTACAGGGTCTACGAGGTCTTACTACATAGGTTGGACACATAGCGACCTCCTGTTTTCAGCCTTCCAAGCACTGGGATTATAGGCACGCACCACTACACCCAGTCTCAGTCACGCTTTCAGTGTGCCCTGGGGACAGGGCTGGCATGGCACACCAGAGATCAAACCCCAGTTGCTGTGCCTGCCTAAACAGGTGCTTTAGGCCAATGAGCTATATTCTTTTTTATATTTCTTTATGTATTTGGTACAGGGTCTTACTATACTGCTCTGACTCATAGTGATACTCCCGTTTTCAGCCTCTCCAGCACTGGGGCTACAGGTGTGCGCCACTATTCCTGGTTTCAGTGGCTGGCTCATCATGCCGCGGGGGTGAGGCTAGTGAGACATGTGATGCGGGGTATGGAAACCATTGTGCTTGCCTAAATTGGAGCTTAATCCACTGAGCTATCTTGCCAGCCCTTATCTTCTTTTGTAAATTCCTTGTTCATGTTCCTCATCGACAGGGTGCAAGGTGTCTTTTTTTTAGTGGTTTTAAGAGCTCTTTTCATAGAAAGGATATTTATCCCTTTTCATCTGGAATATATGTTGTACATAATTCCCCCCATTTATCATTGTCTTGATTTTTGTGGTAATGGAGGGTTTTGTTACTGTTTTGCACATAGAAGTCTCTTCCTGCCAGGGGTGGTGGTTTTCACCTGAAATCCCAGCACTCAGAAGGCTAAGACAGGCTGATTGCTGAGAGTTCAAGGCCAACCTGAGCTACAAAGTGAGTTCAAGGCCAGTCTGAACTGCATATGGAGACCCTGTCTCAACCTGAAAGAGTAAATAAAATCTGAAAGGTATAATAGTGTGAAAGGGAAAGAACCTGTTCAATGGGAAGGTTAAGCTACAGTGAGGAAAAGGACAAAAGAAAGAAGGAAAAAATATATTTATGTGTATATGCAGGGTGGCTTGGATAATTATGCTGCTGACTTCTGTTGGTCTACTGAAAGGAGCAGTGAATGCTTAAATTTTTTTTTCTCTCTTTAATTTCTTATAACTTTTTAAAACCAATTTCACATATTTATATCTGGTAATCTAAACAACTAATCTGAAGATAACATTATGTAATACAACAGCCACTGTTGAATTCCTATTGTTTTGTTTAGCGAAATTCTGTATTGTTTCCAATTTTTTTATTTTTTTACAGTTTTGTGTTCTCTTTTTAAAAATTTTAAAAAGGTAAACTGTTGGGGCTGTGGAGATAGCTCAGTAGAAGAATAAGCACCTCCCTGGCAAGTCCAGGGTCCTGAGTTCAACCCCTAGTACCACTAAATAAACAAACAAACAAACAAACAAACCTGGGATGCGGGGAATGCCCTGTCCCAAGAACTGTTTTCTCTTCTCCTCTTTCTCCTCCTTTTGTGTAGTACTAGGGCCAAGCCAGGACCTTGCTAGGCAAGCACTCTACCACTGCCAACCCTTTGAAAAACATTTTGATTCTGAAACATGGTCTTTTTGTATTGCCCAGGTTGACCTCAAATTTGTAATCTTTCTGCCTACACCTCTCAAATGAAATCATGAGTGTGTATTACCACGCTGTTTTTAATAGGCAGTTTATCATACTTTTTCCTTTTTATTTTATGACTTCTGGGTTATCCTTAGAAAGTTATAAGCCCACTCCGAGTCAGTCCCTAAAGCTATTTAGAGGTGTCATGGTTATCTCAAAGCTAGTCTCCCCTTGGAAAAAAGACTAAACCCCAAGATCCTATGGATGTCCGCTCAATAGGAAGTAGGGAACATCCAGACGTGAGAGCAGCACACAGACCCCAACATCACCAGTAGTATTTTCACACTATTGGAAAATACAGATAGATAGGTAATTCACACAAAACTGTGAGAAGTTACAGAATAGGAAGATAAAGGATGCTATAGAAGGGAATAAAAGGGAAATTTAACTGATTCAGCTGAAGACGTGTATCCTGGAAGATAGAAGTTTCGATTGAGGATTTATGACAGAGTAGAAGTTAGCTAGGTAAAAAGCCAGGAAATCACTTCATGCAGCAAAGTGGTAAGTGCAAAAGCCTACAGTCTGGTCTTTAGCCATAGGGGTATATTCAAATTTAAATGAATTATAATGAAATAAAGTTACATTTTATTTCATCAGCCCCACTAACAGTGGTTCAAGTGCTATCTGTCCACAAGTGACTAGTGGTGGTTTCCTTGAACACTCAGCTACAGAACTTCACTGTTGCAACAAGCTTTGCAGGGCAGTGCTACTCAGAAAGAGCTTGATGTGTTCGGGGAACTGAAAAGGGCTCATTCAACAGTGTGCAAGGGTGAGAGTGGCACAAGATGAAGAGGACGTAGCACAGAATAGAGGGATCTTGTTGCCTCTGGGCTTAGCATTGGGGCTGATGCTCCTAGCCAGTTGCAGTTATAGAGGAAGTACAAAGGAAATAAATTTAAGATTTATTACAGAAAAACCGTACAGGCAGATACCATCCTTTTATAGATCATGCAGTTGAGACTCATATAGATAATTAACAACATACAGCTAGTTAGTGCTAGTGCTGGACTTGAAGTCAGACTTATCTGATGCCAAAGCCTGTGTTTTTCCCCTTGTGCCACTCTAGTACATTCCAGAAAGCTCTATGACTGACCTCTGAGATTGGGATGGAAGGAATTCTGACTTAGAGTGAACTGCTCAACTTGACACTGTTTCTATGAAGGGAGTCTCAGTTGTGGGTGAGTTAGACTCACCCTGGATGTGCAGGAGAGAGCTTAGAGGCAGAGCTTTCATTGCACTAGGGGACCTCCTGTTTCTTGAGTCGCACAGAGGCATTCTAGAGGCCTTCTTGCTGCCCACATTCCAGGGAGAGCTCTGTGCAGATGCTAACCCTGAGAGCTAGGACCACATTGCCAAGGAGAGCAGCTGGCTTGAAGATTCCCATCTGGAGCTGTCAGGTGGACTCACAGGTATCAGAACATACACTGACTCATCCCCTGGCCTCGGGCCTATTACAGTGATCACTTCCAAGATAACCTCATTGGAAAGAGAGTTCTGCTCCCCTGTTAAAGGCAATTGCAATTGCATCTCGTGCAACAGGTGAGTGAGGTGCTGTTTCAGGCCATGCCTGTCCCTAGCCTTAAGCAGCCACAGGGATGGAGGCTTTTGATTTGTTGCCTCAGCTCCAAACATGTTCTGAGTCAGTGAGAAACACAAGCCTGGTAGAATATTTAAAAGATTGTTAATATTAGAACATGAGTTCTAGGTTAATCACTTTCCGTAATTTCAAGATTTAGTATTTTCTAGGATGAATATGGTACCTTCAAGTTTCTTGAGCTGGTATGAATGAAAAGATAAAATGTACAGTTGTTTGTAAAAAGGATAATGAAGGATTCATGTGTTATCTTTCTGTTACTGTGACAAAATATCTGAGCTAAATAACTTAGAGGGAGGGAAGGTTGATTTGGATTCACAGTTTCCGAGGTTTTAGTCTGTGGCTACACGGCCCTGTTGCTTCTGAACCTGTGGCAAGGCAGAATATGGCGGTGGAGGTGCGTGGAAGGGAAACTGTTGACACATGATGGCAAAAGAAGGGGGAGGGTGCCAGTACCCTTCTAAGGGCCCAGCCCCAAGGACCTGGCTGCTTTCCTCTAGACCCGCCTTCTAAAGCTTCCACCATCTCCCTTCAACACATGGCTTTTGAGGGATACCCTGAATCATAAGCGTGGAAGTCTGAAGAAGTAAAATGATGCAGTCAAGGTGGTGGGCAGGACTCATAGTCTTAAAGAAGAGCAGTCATTCTTAGGAGAGTGAAAAAAGCGAACTGTTCAGTGGATGAGGAGGAAGATACTAGGGGCCACTACCTCAGAAATATGAAGCAAGATTCTTTACATTTTAAAAATTTTATTGGTGATATTTCTTTCTCTTAACATTAATAAAAAAAGAACTCATTGATGAGTTATAGAGCTAAAAAAATTTATTGGTACATTTTAGATATATATAATAATAGCATTCATTATGAAGTAAGATATTTTATAGAGAACTGGTGTCTTAGTTACTTTTTCTTGGCTGAGACAAAATATATCAGTTAAAGGCGGATAGGTTTTTTTGTAGCTCACAGTTTGAGCCCATAGTCAGCTGGCTCCAAGGCAGAGGGACACAGGAGAAATGGCTGCTAGCGAGGCTGGTAGGAGACGGCAAGCAGGAGCCTCCCTTTCCCTTTTATTCCACTCAGGCCGTAAGCCTGCAGGACGATGCCACCCACACCCAGGGTGGACTTTCCCATTATCCACACCCACAACTATGCTAAACCACTCAGTGGGCTAATTTAGTTATTATACTAAATACTTAATCTGTATTTACACACCCTGGATATTCAGCCACCTCTGAAAAGCCTCACTTAGGAGCACATGAGCCTTTGGAAAGGCATCTAGGTACAACCCACAACAACTGTGAAGAAAAAGAAAATTAACATACAGAGGTTTGTAGATCTGTTGAATAAGTGCAGAAAATAATAAAGAGATAATCATAAGGGGAGTGAGTGGTATACCATAATGCATTCAGGGAATCCTTAACGTACTGTCCTTATACCAGTGGGACCCAAAGTTATAATTCCAACAATATCCTTGTCCTCTAGATTCTGTAGAGGTACGCAGTAGTTGTCCATGTGGTAGCTCTGGTTTGAAGCCTGAAGCATGTTTCATAAAGAATGTTTGCAGAACATAAAAGAGAGCTCTTGATTATTTTCCTTTTTAAACTCACAATGTCTGTCTTCACTTTGTTCTTTATATTTTGAAAGTGAAAAGAAATAGTACTGAGTCAATTTCTTTTTTAAAAAATATTTGTACTAGGCTGGCCAAATAGCTCAGTGGATTAAAGCACCTGCAAGCAGGCGAAGGAACCAGGGGTTTGATCCCCAGGCCTGCCATGCTGGCCCCACCCCCAGGGCATGCTGAGACAGCAATTGAGACTAGGCGTGGTAGTGCACCTGTAATCCCATCTCTTGGAAGGCTGTAAACAGGCGGATCGCTATGAGTCCGATCTAGTAGTGAGACCCTGAACACCCTATAGACTCTTCCCTAAAATATATATATATATATATATATATATATATATATATATTTGTTCTATGCATTTATAAGCCATAAAGTTGCTGTAAAGATTTCAAAACTATTAATAGTACTTTTACCAGGGTAGTGCTTTTTTTCTTTTGAAATAATCAAAACAGTAAAATGTTTTGCTTCTTCGCAGGTTCTTCCATCTCAGATGATAGCACCACTATTCACCCATTTGCTCTAGCTAAAAAGTTAGAAATTTCCCCATTTTCTCTTTAACTCTCATACTCAAGTATATCTTTTTCTTGTTGTTGTTATAAAAATTAACCCATTCACTCCAGGTTAGGGGTGCCTCAAATCATAGAGCGTCTATTGGTCTTTCAATTCCTTCAGTCTTCTGATGACAGACTTGACTCTGAGGCCAGAAGCAATATTGTAGGCCCAGGCCACAGCAGCCACTGTTTTCACGCAGGAATCACAGTGCCAGCTCCCCACAACCATCTCTTCATCTTGGTCTTGCCACAGAGGGAGCAGGTGTAGTTGGCCTGCTGGCTATTTCGGTGTTCTTCACCGTTTTCTGGAGGCTCCTCGCAGGGACCATAGTTACCGATGATTCTGAACTTCTTGGTGTGTTTACCCATGTCACCAAGAGCTGGGCCCAAGCCCAGAGAGCCCAAGCATCTTCTCACTCTATCCGCCCACTCAGTGAAAGGGAGACATTTCAAGTTGGAAGTAGTCCATCCACCTTGAATTGCATAACCATTTTGATATCTGTATTTAGAAAACAGGACCGAGACCAAATGTGTGTTCTGCTGAGCTTTATAGGCACGCACTGTATCTAGCTCCCCATAGACATTTGCTCCTGAGTATTCTGAAGGCACTTCCAACTCAGCAGGAGAAAAACTGAACTGACCATCTTCTACCACTAAACCTACCTCTCCTCTGGCTTTTTTGTTGTTGTTTGTTTGTTTCTTTCTTTTTTTTTTTGTCTTCTTGAGACAGGTTACTCTCTGCAGTTCAAGCTGGCCCTGAGCTCTCTTTGTAGCACTGGCTGCCCTAGAACCAACATTGATCATCCTGTCTCAGCCACCAGAGTTCTGGGATTAAAGGCACATGCCACCACATCTAGCCTCCTCTGGTATTATGTATTTTGATTTCTTATGCTAGCAGTTACTCAAGCTAGATGTTAAGTAGCCCTCCGTCACCTCACCTCATATCTGATCAATTTCCATGGCCTAACAATTCTACCTAGTAAATACTACCACCCGTTCCAAATTTAGCACCAGTGCTGTCTCTCTTCTCATACAGTGTATGTTTCCATAAGCTATCAATAAGGGTTCTTCAGCATATGAATGTGTTTATGTCACTCTCCTATCTAATACTCTTCATTCTTATCATAAAAATCCAAGACTTTCTAACCTCCTTTTTAAGGATCTTTTCCCCCCTTTTCTTCTTTTAATTCTATTTCTCATACTAAATTAATTGCTACCCTCTAATGATGGTTGATTGTCTCATGCTTCTGTGAATTTGGGTACAGTATTCTCCTGCCATAAAGTTCCCTTCTTCCTATAGGCTAGGCAAATTCTAAATAGCCCTCT
>PVKN010028960.1:0-13118 GCA_004027915.1 Capromys pilorides
GATACTACTTTCCTTAAGATAGCCCATAAACTGTGTGATTAAAAGAGTGAAACACTTCACCAGTGACAAGTACATAGCATAGTATTTACTTAATATCTACTGAGTCAAAATCTATCTAGTATTTTTTTCCTATCAAACCCACAAAATGGAAAAGCTCATGAATTAGTTTTATCACTGGGTCAATACAGCAAATAACTAGTTAGAATGAGTAGAACCTAATTATGCCATAGATGCCACTCGTTCAAAATAGTAACACCTCTCTATTAATCCGCAGGGAAGCCTGAAGGTTCTAGCATTACTGGCAGAAACTGGGTTTCATCATCCCACATGAGCTAAGAGAGATCAAGTGTGGGCTATCAACTATACTCAAGTTAATCAGCTCAGTGGGTAACAGATGTCCTGGCTAGATCACTCTCATTCTTTGATTAATTCTGGAAACAGCTACCTAAGAAACAACCTGATAATTCCTTTCAAACTTTCAGTACAGTGCCTTAATTCGTTTTTTTTTTTTTTTTTACCTGTTTTTATTCTTCCATCTCTGCTTATCACTCCTCCTGGCTCAATGCTGATGACATAGATAGGCAAGTCCCATTCGATTTGTGAGGCTCCTCCTGCAACAGTCATGCCAAGAGATTCGCTGGGGTCTTTTCGGACACTTACCATCTTCTCATGACAGGAAGCTGCAGGATAGAAGGGCTGGAGACAAACAGAAAACATGGCACACGTGTTCACAACTGGGCTTTTATATGCAAAAATGATCAATATCATATGACTTGTATAAATCACATTACATAGTGGTCCTTGATATCACAGAGAGGTATACCCAGAAAGAACTATCATTTTGTACCTCTTCCAAAATCAGTTATATTATCCCAAACTCTAAAGCCAACTTGGAAAAAGTTTATATTTCAAATGGGAATGGCAAAAACAGAGAGTAATAGGTTGGAGACCACAGGAAAAATCTGAAGCAAACAAAGTGAAGTGTCAGAATTTCTCAGGTGGGTCTTCTATTCTTGGTGGTAGTGAGTCAACACTTCAAAAAACTCTTCTTTTATGAATATCAGGAATTTTTCAAGGGTTGGAAAAAGTATCCCTATTTTACAATGCAAAACCATTTTTCACACTTACTCCATGCTTACCAAACAGACTTACCTTTGCTAAACAAAGAGATGTTTACTTGAGGATCAAGGGGCTCAATACAATGACTGTAATACCTCAGATAAGAAAGGATTATGTCCGTGTGTACTGTGCCTCTGATGGCACTTGCTTCAGACTCACCAGAGGGAGACCCATGCTAGAGATGGAAGACCCAAGCCCTTCTGTAAATCCTTTCTACTCAGCTTTGTCCAACTTAGGGAGGACAACAGTATGCCTGAGGCAATATTTTTTCCCTTCTGCCTACTACCTATTTTGTAGACCTCAGAATTTTCCCTAATGTTTAATAACAACTTACATACAATAAAATTTTCAGGCTTATTTAAAAATATAATAGGATACCAGTATTTATCACTCAAGTCACATAAAATTTATCTATCTATCTATCTATCTATCTATCTATCTATCTATTTATTTATTTTTGTGGTGCCAAAGATCAAACTCAGGACCTTACACTTGCCAGGCTGGTGCTTTAGCCACTGATCTATATCCTCAACCCCTCTGGATTTTTAAAATAGAACATGTCAGATATCTTAAAAAGTATAAGGAATAATAGCAGGATCTACTAGTGTACATGGCCACTCAACATCAGAAGTAAATGTTCTGAGTATGATTAAAATGCCTTTGTGATTCCTCTTGCCACCTTCTCTCCCACAGAGGTAACCACTCACCTACACATGGTGCCTATTATTTTTTCACTTTTCAACTGGATAAAAGCTTTTCTATCCCACAAATCCTGACTTGCCTTCTTCTTTGAATCATTTAAACTCCTATTTGCAAAATGCCACATTGTTTCCTAAATCAAACAAAACTTTGGTCAAAACATAAAAAACAAACCAAAAAAACTAAACAGCCATATATTTCCTTTAGTTTAAAGGAATATGCTACTTTTAGAAAATAAGGGCATTTTGTGAGGCAGTTAGAACCCTATGGCCTGGGGGTGTAGCTCAGTGCTGGCACTCTTGCTTAGCGTGTGTGAGGCTCTGGGTTTTATCTCCAGCACCACACACACACACACACACACACACACACAGACTAACACACACTAACACCAAAAAATAAAAATAAAATAAAATAATCACATGGTGATAGATAGAAGTATAACTGAAAAAATTACAACTTCCCAGCAGGCCAGCATATGTTTCCAGGAATTCCTACACAGGTGGATGCAGCAAAGATGTGATCAGATCCTCCTGGCCTTTGCTTGACTCACCAGGAGTGAGCAGAAGGAATTAAAAACCAGTGTGGCAGAGGCCTCATTTCCAAAAATTTAATGAGCTAAAGTATAATATTCTACTTCATTATCCTAAGATTAATTAGATTGAAAACTTTCAACTAATACACTACGCTAGTTTTCCATTAACAGAGATTGTCAGTTTAAACATGTTAGTATTTATTGACAAGAAGACATCAGGGAGTCCATGTCTATAAAACATTTTTGTAGGATGTGCTTGGTCTGTTTAAGTTGCTGATTATGAAAAAAACCATAAAATTCATGGAATTAGGGGACATAGATGGCTGGAGAGTAAGGAGGAGGGTATAATATTGTAGGCTCTGTAGTTAACGATGTATAAAGCAGCGATTTCCAAAATTAAAATTTTAAGGGTTATTTCTGCACACATTTCTCAAGAAGCACAATTTTGGCTTAATCTGAAAGGAAGGAGGCTTTCCCTATTTTCTTCTGCACGAAAAATGTGCTATAAGATTTTTTTTTTTTTTTTTTTTAGTTACAAATGAAATAACGAAATTAGATATCAGGGGAAGTGACTGATGGAAGTTTATTACCATCATGCCAAGATGCCAAGCCAAGGCTACTAGACTCTGAATTTCAGTAAAAAGGTTTGTGTTGTGTAGATGCCCATGCAAATGTAGAGATTAAGGCATTGCCTCTAATAGAAGCTATACAGCAGTACAAATTAGACTGACTTCTTTTGAAGAGAGGCTGCAAACAGGGAGCCTAAATGTTGAATTCTACTTGCAGATGTGTTCTGCTTGACCCACAGTATGTAACTTTTTTTCTGGATTCAAATCCCTTAAGATAAAACAGGTACTCTCTGACTTTCCCCACTTTTCACCACTCCAGCATGTCCATAAGTTCCAAAGGTTTACATAATCTTCCTGGGCCCTTCTGTAAACATAAATGTATTAAAAATAGTGGTGGAGGGGTGGGGAGATGGCGTGGGGGTCTAAGCACCTGCCTGGCAAGCAGTACCGGATGCTGTGTTGGCCCCAAAACCAAGGGTACACTGTGCTGGCCCTGAAATCTGGCATGATAGCACATGCCACCCCATTGCAATCCCAATGTTGGGAGGCTGAGACCAGAGGATCAGTATGAGTCCAAGTTGCGTAGTGAGACCCTGTACCAAATAAATGCATACATACATACATACATACATACATACATATGATAAGATAAAAAATAAAAGTAGTGGTAGAGACATTATTTCAATTTTCTGGGAAACTGAAAAACCAGAAACTAAGCAAACCTCTTATTTCATTTGAAAAGCAAATAGAAAATAGTTCTCAAATAGAATAATTCCTAGAAAAATATAACATGTCCTTGGCTTAGACTAAGAATTAGGTGCCATGTAAGATCTGAATGATCAGGTTTTAAAACTCTCTCAGAACCTTTCAAAATGGCTGAGAGACTTAGATGAGAGACAGCTGTTATCTCATTAAGTCTAAAGACCGCACTTTAGCTCTTTAGTTCTGTAAATCAAATAGTCTTTCTGTAAGCAACAACAGTTCAGAGATGACACTTAGTATGTTAAAGTCTGCATTCTTCTCAAGAAGTTACTCCTTGCAGGAACAACAGACCATCCCTGCCCCACCCCGCAGCTGGGCCTCACCTTGGGAGTAGTGTCCCTTGAACCTGGGGACTGGCTACTATAGTGACTCCAGCCGGCTTCCTGACAGGAGGCTGGGCTCTGCTCTCCAACCTGGCGGGACACGATGAGGTGGACACGCCTTTCACTGGCCTGGGTGAGAAGACATGGACATTAGCCTCTCAGAGCTCCCACACACAGCCCCTGCTCCAGGTTCTATGTGTGTGTGTGTGTGTGTATTTTTTTAAATTTTTTATTTTAGGGAAGGATCTATAGGGTGTTCAGGATCTCACTACTAGATTGGTCTCATAGTGATCCACCTGTTTACAGCCTCCCAAGAGCTGGAATTATAGGCGTGTGCCACCACACCCAGTCTCAATTGCTATCTCAGTGTGACGGGGAGGTAGGGCCAGCACTATAGGCCCAGAAATCGAACCCCTGGCCCTGTGCCTGCTTTTAGGCACTTTAATCTATAAACTACTTGGCTGGCCCTTTCCAGGGTATATTTTATGCCAGTGTTCATTTTGTAATTTGGCAAAACCATGAGAAATATTTCCTTTAACCCTAAACCAGATGGTCAATACTGCTGAATGTTTGGTTCATATAAACCTTGAAGAGACATCATCAGATGTTGCCAGTAATTTTTAAAGGAAGATTCATTGTATACAGGCCCCATCTGAAGGCCTTTATGGTTGGAATACAGTGCCCACTGCCTAACAGTAACCCAGAACAAAGATCGAAGGCCCAGGTAAACAGTTATGAAAGAAGAAGGAAGGGAAGGGTAGGCCTGTGTCTGTCAATCACAAACATTCAAATATTGGAAAGGTTGAGCTCTTTAGAAAGATAGGGATGACTTGTTAGTTTCTAATGTACATGTCCCATACCCCCTGTCCCCCTTTTTATGTATTTGGTGTAGGGACTCATAGTGATCCTCCTATTTTCAGCCTCCCTAGCACTGAGATTACAGGCATGGGCTACCACACCAGACTCATTGTCTAGCTCAGACAGCGGGGTGGGGGAGTGGGGGAGGAGGGCCAGCATTGCATATGGGGGTGGGGTTGGCATAGCATGTTCTGGGGATCAAACCTTGGTCCCTGCACTTGCCTAAGCAGGCACTTAGTCCACTGAGCTATCTTGCCTGACCTAAAGTTCATTGTCTTGTCAGATTCCTATAGTTGTCTAATAGATCAGCCCACATTTTTATGAGTTTGTATTCTTCTATTAATAAATATCTGCAAGGGGCATCAGTTCAGCAGTCATGAGTTAGATAAATATTTTAAGACAGTTGTTAAAGTACAATAAGGATGCTTACTATAAATATGATGATTGGCTGCTAGGATAGTTATTTCATTTTCTAGAAGTGTAGAAAAACCCCTGTCAAACAAGACCCAAAAAGGATGTCTGAGTTCTCCCGCTTTCCATCATGCACAGCTCAGGCATCCTAATGCCTGGCATCGCCAGTCAGCGCTCATGTGCCCTTTCTTTGCTAGACTATCTCTCTTTGCATTGCCCGGTGTTTCTCATCACATATAAAGCCTGTGTCAGAACAGAACAAAAACAATAATCCCAAGAAATAATCAGGAAGCAAGCTGACATACAGAACTCGGGTATTAGCCATTTATACTCAATTCTTGGAGAAGAATTTTATATTAATTATTATTTTTTCTTTGCACTGCAAACCTCACTTATCTTAATGAGGTTATCTTTGGAGTCTCTGAGGTAAAAATCACTGAAAGATAAGCAGCAGCAGGCATTCAGGTCAAAAACTTCAGTCACTGAGCCTAAGTTTGCTTTTATCTTTGGGGAAACTGCTGTTTTGAGGGCTCTCAACTGCATGCTTGTCTCAAGGCCTGCACACTGTATCACATTAATCTTGGACAAGGAGCAGAGCACATGATTTAAGCACCTCGTATGAGCAGAGAACACTTAAGACTTACATATCAGGTCGACTTGCCAGGCGAAGTCCAAATGACCAAGGAGCAGCTTGCAAGAGCTATTTAATTCACATTTTCAAACACAAATTTCTTATTGGATTTTTGAATGTTGGCTCTGGTATGAAGTTGTTGGCAGGACTAACACTCCAGTAAATACCTCTGGTATCAATTTACTTGGAAATAAATTCTGTGCAGGGCTGGATCTGGGGCTCGTACCAGCCACCTTGTAAATTGCTTATGGGGAGAGACTATTTGATGTACTTTCTTTCATACTTTTTGAAGACATAAGGTGGAAAATGGGCTAATGTGTTTGCCCTGGCTCTCACTCCAGGAGCAGCTGGACGTAGGGTAGTGAATTAGCCCTTGGCACCAGACACCTTCTTTCCACTGCTGTGACTGTGGTGGGATGTGAGGAAGGAGAAAGGGGAGGCAAGGAAGGGGGAATTTTTTTTTTTTTTTATGTCATGACAGGAAGATAGGTACAGCAGACCTGGCATTGTAAGAACCAATCATGGCTGAGGCAGTGGTAACCATAGGCAGAGCAGAGCTGACAGAGCACTTGTGCATTAAAGCACATGCTTCTCACCTAGTGAAGGATTTTACTATTCGTTTGTGAAGGAGGACTGCAGTTAGACCAAATGTGATTTTGCTTCCTTTTGGATACATGGGAATATTTTTTAAGGCTTAGTGAACTGCAGCTAACTCAGGTGGGTCACTGAATGGGTTTCTTGTACTAGCTTCATAAGTTTTCAAGTTAAAAACCACCACCTTCACTCCACAATGCTGCAGGGCATTATTCTACACAGGAACCAGAAATGTGGGATACTCCACATAGACTGTTGGCATCAGACGTTCTTGTTCAGACTAAGAAGGCCATAGATACAAATTCCCAACAGCACACTCCAGGTCCAGAAGACCCATGTTGATTGGGTGGCTCACTAATGCAGTTAGGTGGGATTTATAATATTAGCTGCCTAAAAAGCCAGTCTCTACCTAAAGGTCTACCATTAAATGATCAGAGACTTTAACAATCGTCTTTAAGAAATAGGTTCATTCTACATTTCCCAGTGTCATCTTTTCAAAAAATCCTCAGAATAAAGCAACGAAACTCTAACTGAGTTTTGATATAGACTTGTAGAGATGAGCTTATGCTGTCTGGTTGCCCCATTTTAGCTTTGGCAATTGTTCAAGTATCACTCTCAGTTCATCCAACTTGTGCTCAAAAAGCCCCAGGGAACTCTGGCACACTGGTTTCATTAAATTAGAAAGTTACAGATATGCAAGAGATGTCAGACATCATTTCATCCAATATTTTCTGTACAGCCCATGGGTCAGTTCTTTAGCATCACTGCCACAATGTTATCCAGCTCATGCATCAGTGACTCAGTAACAGGGAGCTCACTGTGCCCCCAGGCAGCACATGCCAATTTAGGACAGCACTAATTGGGAAGTTTCTCTGTAGGTTGAATTAAACTTGCTGCACTCTTATTTGCTCATTGGTTGTAGTTAGGACCTGTAGGGCAACTCCAAATCAATTTTCAGCCTTATTCAAAGATGACTCCCCTGTCTTCCCTCAGCTCTTTTCCTTTCCAGGTCAACTACTCCTACTTTATTTCATGGTTTCAAGACATCTTAAAAACTTTCACGTTAGCCTCACTTAATATAATAATAAAGTTGACAGGCAAGGTGTGTAGAATGGTAACTAAATGATAGTTCTGGTCTGCATAGTAAGGTCTTTTTGCTGATTAGCCAGCTGCACAGGGAACTTCACTGATGGAATTCTCATTACTGAGTCACGCAATGTAAATAACTGTCTTTATGTTGATAGGGCCAACACCTCCATGGAGGTCTGTCTTCATCAGTATTGCTTAATTGAAAGATGACAGTTTGTCAGACTGCACTTCAGAACATATTACAGCCACACAATACACCGCTGAAACTATGGGATGGTACATACACTGTACATTGTAAAACAGACAACTGGAGGTATCAGGTGCAAATAAGAAGCCAGAAAAATGCCAGAGTAAGCCAAGTAAGTGGCACATACCTGTAATCCCAGAACTTTGAGAGGCTGAGGCAGGAGGAATCCTAAATTTGAGTTCTGCCTGAACAATTTAGGGAGACTGTGTCTCAAAATATAAGAAGGGTTGGGGATGAGACTCAGTGTAAAACCCCTTAGTCCAATCCCAGTCACAACTCAAATGAATCAATCAATTTTTTAGAAATACCAAAGTCATCAGTTATCCTGTTATTTGATATACATACTAATGAGACCAAAGCCCTTGCCCTGTTCTTCTTTTCAGTGAGCAAAAGAATGTCTATGGGGCAAAATTTTCCTCCTATTGAGCAAAAAGTTGGGGCTTCAAGAATAAAACTCTAGAATAAGCTGATGATATGAGGTAAGTTGATATTCCCTATAGAGTGAGTTTGGAAAAGTGAATCTGGCATGTAAAGATTTGTTCACCATGGAAACATCAGGACTTAGCATGATGCCTGGCTTATTATGAAAGGAATTCATGACTGCTTTCTGCTGGACAGGTGAGCTCTTTTTCTGGCCAAGGAAAAAGCATTAGGCAACCTTGAGGAAAAGTGACCCAAAGATGCTAGGAACTGCCAGGGCACAGGAGAATCAAGGCTGTAGATACGGCTCAGCACACAGCGACTGCCTGGCAAGCACAAGATTGTGAGTTTGATCCCTAATCACACCCCCAAAACAAAACAAAACAACAACAACACAAAAGGAGAATCAAGGCAGCAGTTTGCTTTCTTTTCCTTGTGAGACTATAGCTCCATATTAACTGTTATATGCCAAAGAACACATGTCTTTGAGGTATAAAGAAATTAATTATAGACCAGGGTCATACAGATGCCACTGACAAAGTCAAGCAAGCAGTTAGTACCCTCATCCCTTAATCTGCAGACTGTCAAGTAAATAAAATGAACACATTCCTCTGACTCAAACATCATTTATCTTATGGCATCCAGAGGTTGGTTACTTTAAGGACTAAATCTGTTCCATCATCATAATAATAAAAGTGTATGTGGGCTCTGAGCAACAGAGAAAGGATAGGTAAGTTTTAGGATCCCTAACATTCGTAACGTAGAGCTGTGTATAAAAGTTGCTCGTAAAAAAATTCGAAGTTGAAAAGTTGTACAGTTGGCCAAGTCCCACTTTCTCAATAGCACATGATATTTGGAACCCTTACATAAAAATCATTTGGACTTTGAGAATTCAGCTCAAGGATTTACTACCATACCATGGCAATACAATTTACTTAAGTAGGGATCATATTCCATATTAGCTGTGGTGATCTGTAAAAAACAGGTCTTATTTCACTGATGGTTCTGTCTCCAAGGGAACTTGGATGTTTAAATTATCCAAAAAGTTCTCCCCTTTTTTGCAAGTGTATAGCAAAAGCTGTGAGCTGGAATCATATTTAGAACAAATGTAGGTAATATGAGTAGCGCATTACTTGCTTTCTGGCTCTGCCTAAAGCCCTGTTATAATCTTTTTAAAAGTTTCAAGATCTTAGTTGTCAGTTTTCTTTGATGAAGTGACTTCTCATTTAATTATTAACTCATCTAAGAAAAAAAATTCAATATACCTTAACATACCTCTTTTTATCACCTCTACAAGTGAACTTCGAAATTTTAAAATTTCTGTATTGTTTGAAGGTGGCCATTAAAAAAGACATGAGGGATACTTAAATTTGAAATTCACAATCACTTCCTTTGTTATTTACATTTAAACTCATAAACAAATACAAACTCATTGATATGCAATTCCAAAACACAGAAAGCATTTCACAATTGATGCACCTCTCAGGATACACAGGCTCTATGTTCACAGCAGGGTAGATGAATGCTGACCTTCCTGCATTCACCTCTTTTTCCCTTTGCCTCAAAGCTTTGTTCCTTTTATTTCTGTGCACAATTATTTTAGTTATATATCATGCAGTTCCAAAGAAAGCAGTCGCTTACATATTTTTTCCATCCAGGAGTAGTGCTCAAAATGTTTGAGAATGGTGGAAAGTCAAGCTATACTTACTAAGCGGCTAAGCAAGCCAAGTGCTCTGCTCTGGAGGCCTCTGACTTCGCAAGGATTTTCTCAGACCTTGATTCTCCATCTGTCTAACACTGGAGTCTGGTTAACCCAGTTGCTGAATAAGCAAGGGTTGGGGCTCAACATATGTAAAGCTGGTCCTATTTAAAACAGTTGTGGCCTCTCTGTAATAACTCTTCCCTGAAGTAATATAGAAAAAAACAGAATGTGGTACTGTGGGCAAGAACATGACCAAGAGGACATGTTGTCTGGGAATTTCTCTGTAAGCAAATGTGATTCATGGAGTAGAAATACAAGGGCACCATAGCCAAGGATTGAGTGGAATCTGAGTCTCACCCTCAGAAGGGTATTTGGTTAATCCCTCTGGCCTGGAGCCTGTCACAAATATCACATAAATAAAAATCATTCTTCAGAAACAGCAACAGATTGCTTAGCTGAGGTTTTCTCAGCATTTTTTTTCAAACTAAGTTTTCCCTTTTATTTTTAAAGAAAGTTGTTCCTGCTTGTAAAGCACATTGGCTTTATTTTGTAAGGAAAAAAGAAGTCTTTTTTTTTAGAAAAAAAAGGTGGGGGGATTGTATTAGGCAAGATTTTATATCATAAATTAACTTTCTTAGGGAAAATGTTTTTTGCTCTTCTGTTATTAATCTACAGAAGTAGAATGCCAGGTGTAATCAAGATTTTTCCACATAACATGAGTAAGAGTTTTCCTTTTGCTTCTTTGGAATTACAGTTAGCAAGGATCATTTTCAGAATGTGAGGTTCATTGATCGACCTGCAGAGGGCGTTAAGACGCATAACATGAAAAAAATTCAGCATCCTTCATGGTCTCATTTTTAGCAAGAAGAAATGAATCATGCTAAGAAAGTAGCTTCCTCATGAAGAAAAACAAATGACCTCTTTGATTTTCATGTGTGTCTGTTTCCATGTTCTTACAGTTTGTGCCTAGACGTCCCCCAAAGCCTCATGTGGTAACAGATGGGGGTTTTCTGAGGTGGCTGGGGGTATGACGCTGGCACTAAGGGTGGGTGATTACTAAATCGGCCCACTCATTAGTTTGCCATCAGTCTAATCTCAGTCTACATATAACATGAAAGGGGCAGGAAGACGCTGCTCGCAGTGAACTGTTGTCCTTGGCCATGTACCACCCTGCCTTAGAATCAGCCGCTTATGGACTCAAATTTCTACAAACTTTGAGCTAAATAAACCTTTCCCCCTTCAGAATTAGGGATCAGGTATTTCATCTCAGCGGTGAGAAAAACAACTAGAACCCATTGGGTCTGCTCTCTGCTCTCACCCTCTTGGCACATCCAGGTTACAGCTACCAGCCTCATGCTGGCTGGGCTACATCTGTGATCAGCTGTGATGAGCCCAGGAACTATGTCAGTCTTGTTCATAGCTGTACTGGGATACAGAAACTGCTCAACTAGCAACTACTTAACAAACGCAAAGGGACAAAAAGGAGAGATTATGCTTCAGAGACATAAAAGTAGATGCACACTTGTTCTTGGTAAGTGGCTTGACAACAAATCCCTGTGAGATGAGGGTTGGGGAGATAGCTCAGTGGCATAAGCACCTGCCTAGCAAGTTCAAGGTCCTGAGTTTGATGCCAGTACCACAAAGAAAAAAGAAAGAAAGAAAGAAAGAGATAAAGCTAATGTGTAAAATATATGTACACATTTATAATTTGGCTCCATTTATTCATTTTATAATCTTTGTAAATAATGAATACCTATTTATTGAGTGCCTTTCCTTGCCAGACACTTATTTAATGCAATTATTCCAATGTACTATACTATACTAGACTCAGAAGTACTCATGAAATAGTGGAAGGGGAAGCAGATTAGGGGCACACTGTGTGTGAGCTCACACACATGTGCACTGTTTTAAGTGACTATCAGTAGAGGCCTCTCAGGAGAGCCTTGGAAGACGTGTGAGAAAGACCCAAGGAGGTATTTGAAAGCATCTTCCTGGCAGAGGGACCATAGCAACCTCGGCTTAGACAGGTGCAGAGAAAGCAAGAAGGCAATAAGATTAAACCTGGTTAAGCAAAGGGAAAAAGGGAAAGACTCAATGAATTAGCAGAGATAATAGAGGCCAGAGTGTGTATGGCTCTGTATTGTAAGGGTTCACATATCTTGGGAAGGTTCACAGGGTTGAAGCAAAAGAGATGACATGACTGGGCTGACTTTGTAAGTGGTCATTCTAGCTGCTGCATGGGGAGCAGGGTGGAGATGACTGAGTATAGAACTGAGGGGGCCAATGAAGAGGTCTCCGTAGTGCCATTTCTAGAGATTGAGGGTTTGGTTACAAATTGGGTGAGGGGGCTGAGTGGGGAGAAGCCAAGGGCCAGGTTTTGGCATTAGGTTTGAAATGCCTTTTAGATACCCACAGGGCAACAGCAGACAGACACATGGATAGAGAGTGTGGTAGTCAGAGGAGAACTTGGGGCTGTGCATATGAATTTAGGAACAGAGGGATAAATATAGGAAAGAAGTGTCTCTGGCAACATGGCAACACTTTTTTTTTCTCCACCTACTCCACAGGACTTGAGCATGGAACCTTTTGAGCTAAACGTCACAGCACAGGGCCAAGGTGCCATGTGTTCTTCTTGCCTAGTGAAGGGAAAGTCCCTTTGCCCTCTTGAACTCAGGCTTCCCTGGTCTAAACTGACAATACTTCCATCCACCAGTCAATTCTTGAAAGGCAAGACAAGTCATCACATACAACAGGGAGGCATTGCCAATATTTCTATGGAGGGACCCAAGGATAGGGCAAGAGGATTTGCAATAGAAGACTGAGTCTCTCTCTCTCTCTCTTTCTCTTGATCTTTTTTCTCTTCTGTATTTAGGACAGGGTCGACAGGATCTACCAGGTCTCACTATGTAGATCAGATTTGTAGTGATTCTCCTGTTTTCAGCCTCCCAAGTGCTGATATTACATGAGTATGCCACCATACCCAGTCTCAATTGCCATTTCAGCTTGCTTTGCAGGGGGGATGGCACAGCACACTGGGGGTCGAATCCCCAAAGCTGTGCTCTGCCTAAGCAAGTGCTTTAGTCTGCTGAGCTACCAGGCTGGCCTTCTTTTCTTCTTCTCCTCCTCTCCCTCCCCCTTGCATTTCCCTCCTCTTCCTTCCCC
>PVKN010028961.1:0-13122 GCA_004027915.1 Capromys pilorides
GTGGTTCCCGCAGTAGATAAAGAACAATGCAACTCTAGATGTGGAGATAACATTTTTACTCATACTGCTATATGAGAGAACCCAATCCATAGAAAAAGACCCCAAGAGATAAGTTAAAAAGAACAAGTTGAACCATTCCAAAAAGTCCTTTTCCCAGAAGAAAGATTGACTAGTTCAGAATAAGTCAAGCTTTCTCAGATCTCAGAAGCATTCTGCTTCTAAAAAAACAATTTTCTACAGAAATTTTTTAGATAAATATAATAAACTTACTAATTAAGCAGAGAAAAGATGAACTGATTGACTGATGGATGTGAACAGAGTCTAAAAGAAGGAAACTGGTAGACCCGGCCCTGAGCTATATTCAATTTAGGGAGGCGATAGTTTGAAACGTAGGTGGTTGATGTGGGCTGACTCTTTGTTTGAGGACATTAAGAGCCTAGCACACAGGCCAGCGAGGATCTCTGAGGCAGGTAAAGACCATTTTCTGCTGGCACTCTGGGCTTAGATGCTGGCTCAGCCATCTCAGAGTGAGATTTGTAAGGGCAGTGGCTCTGCATCCTCACACCTCCATGCTCACAACAGCCAAAGCAGCCATCTTAGAGGGAAGCAGCAGAATGATCTCTGCGGAAGAGTTTGACATAGTTTTCTTCCTTTAGACTCATTTGACCCAGAAGAGTTTGTTTTATGTTTTACTTAGCTTAATATAAAGAATCTACTGGTAGGCTGGTGTGGTGGTGTGTGCCCATAATCCTAGCATTTTGAGAGGTTGAGATAGGAGGATATCAGATTCAATCACAGTCTGAGCAATATGCAAGGAGACCTTCTCTTAAAATAAATGGTCTGAAGTTGTATCTCAGTATGAAAGCTCTAATTCAGTCTCCGGTGCCAAGAACCATTCTCAGTATAAAGATATATTAGCTCAATAAAAGGAAAAAGTGACAAATGAAGATGTTGACAAGCAGAATTCTGAGAGAAAAGGTCTGAGGAAGCCAATAAAAATTATGGTGCCCATGGAAGAGTTGCGCTGAGTTCTGATAAATTAGCAAATGGTGAACCTGTTGCTGGATGCTGCAGAGATGCCTCTGTCTTTGCCACAGCAAGGCCTGATAGGCAACATTGCCAACTTTAACTAATACCCTGCAGAAACCTACCAACTGCATCAGCAAGCAGCCTCAAGTGATCTCTAGGAATGGCAATGTAAATAGTACTTTATTTCAACAGACTGTTTTTCATTCTCATTCCAGTGTAAGATGACTTGAAGCATTCGGTTCTCAGGGCAGAAGATCTGAGAGAGTGCTAAAAATGACCCAGCAATAAGACCAAGAATTAGCTTGGGCTGTTTCTAATTGTCCAGCAGATGCAGGCTTCAGCATAAGTGGGTCACTAAGGCTGTCTGAGATTCTCAGTATGGTGTCACCACTCATGATTGTCATGGGGACACAATTAGCCCTCCATGCAGACATGCTAGACTCACAAAAGGATTTGTGTGCATCTGTCCTCCCTTTAGTCATGTCTAACATTAACCCTAACAAGCCACACTTGGGCTCTCAAGTGGATCTGCCACCATGAACAGACTTCAAAGAGCAAAATCTCAGGTGAGCCACTGGTAATCTTCTCAGCTCCTACCATCCACCTTCACTGAGGATGACACAAATGAAAACAGTCCCTGAAGCATGATCATGTATGTGTCTCCTTAGGATAAAATCATTTTAATCATTCTCCCCTTAACAAAGCTGTACCAAATAAGCTTGATGAATAGAACTCTTATTCTAGATCCTAAGGAGCAGGGAAATGGATGAATACTCTGCTGAATTGGTGGTTAACACATTTTTTTGGCCTCTAACTTAGGACTGTCCCAGTGTTCTCCCTAACACTCTACATACTCCATTGTAACAGAATAAGATCTATTCCTGGAGGAGTCGTGAAAGTGGAAATAGATAAGTATGAAAGTGGCAGCATACTTCAGGCTCTCAATAAATATGATTTTGAAAATAATTTCTTTTCAAGACTGGGCATGGTGGCACATGCCTATAATCCCAGCACTTGGGAGGCTGAAAACAGGAAAATCACTATGAGTCTGATCTACATAGTGAGACCCCATAAATCCTGTACAAACAAGAAAGAAGAGAGAGAGAGAAAGAGAGAGAGAGAGAATTTCTTTTCTTAAACTCTAACAGTCCCTCTAGTTTTTTCACCAAAGAATTCAAAAAATTTATATCAAGTTTCCTTGAATTCCACACATTTACTCAGGAATGGATGCTAAAGCTGTGCCTTAGGACAAGACATGCCAGAGTCACTGGGTGAGAATCCTCATAAGAAAACACACGTGTAAAATTCATTACAAATGAGGAACACATTTCTTTAGCTGAACTGTCAAATGATCCTCATGTGCATTATTTCCCTGTCACTGGGTCCAGGTGGTGTGGCCCTGGGCAGCTTCAAACCTGAGATGATGTGTGTGTGTGTGTGTGTGTGTGTGTGTGTGTGTGTGTGTGTATGTATGTGTGTGTGTGTGTGTGTGGAGGGTGTACCTTTCCCCTTGAAGGAAGAGGAGGGCCAGCAGGAGATCATATTTAGGAAGGGACAGGCAGGGGAAGTTGAGAAGTCTTCTCCATGAGATTCTGCCCTCCACAGTAAGCTTTAAATGAGGTTCTGTCAAGTATCCAAAGGATTGGAAAAAGAAAAAAATAAAAAGAGAAAGGAAAGGAAGTTTTCTGCCAAGCGTGTGGAAATACTGTGTGAAATGCAACATAAATCAGGTGGTTCACTCTGGAAAATGAATCACTCTTACTGGACACTCAGGCATGCACTATTTTTAGCCTCACAAAGGACAGCATCATGTCCACTTTCAAGATGGGTTTGTGGCCATTCAGGAAAGGAATGAGCTGAGAGATGAAGCTGCCTCAAGGAGGGGTGGAGCTGACCAACCTCAGCTGTGGCTTAACCACATGCAGGTTCGGACCTGTGCTAACCAGGGCAGAGACGAGGGAGAGTGCTGCAACATTTCTCTAGGTTTCCATCTCCCCATGTGGCAGAGTGGGCTTCCCAGTTTCAGTGTTCTTCTTGGACTTGGTCGCTGGGGCCCCTGCCCTGTGAGCAATGAGTCACAGCAGCAGACACTGATGCTCACTGTGTGCTAAGGCACGTTGTTCGGAGTCTTATAAATGTTATCTCCTTTACACTTTCTCAACAACCCCTGAAGTAAGTAAAACCTTGTGCTTTATTTTAGATGAGGAAATAAGTGTTCTGAATAGGTGAAAATAGTACAGAGCTGCAGGGAGTATAAGGTTCTGGTTGTAGCCCAGTGACCTCTAGCCTTATCGGTGGGAGCACTGTGAACAGGAGAGCTGGCTTTCATCTGGTCTGTGAATCAGGAGCAGGAGGAGGAGCACCCCACTGTTGCTGGAGTGGAGGGGTGGGGCTCAGGTGTACAGCCCTTGCCTAGTGTCTTGTTGGAAATAAGCCTGCAGGGTCAGTTTGTCAGTGCAGATAATAAAGCAATTGAACATCAGGAAATCTCATCAAGGCATTTTACTTCTGTAGAAGGATGCAAGCATGAAGTAGCAGGTTCGCAGGACAAAGAAGGGTTGCTCTTTTTATCCCTAATGTAGGAGAATCAGCTGACCTTTATATTCATTTATAATCCATCATAGCTGACCATGCAATTGCTGAATAATTGAGAGAGGGGCTGTGGGGTTTGGAAGGAAAGTCCTTGGTTCTTATAGTGAAGCAGGGGGTTATTCAAGAGAAGGGAGATGTGGTTTACAATGCAGTCCTTGGTTTTTTACCTTGGAAACTGGCTGTATTGTGGGAAAGCATATTGACCATTTCTTGGAGATGGGGAGGGTAGGGGTAGGAAGTGAATAGTCACTGGATGGCCAGGTCCTTCAAATCCCCAGAGAGGAGATGCACTGGACTTGTGCTTTGACACAAAAGGCAAAGCCTACTTCTCACAGTCACAAACTACCCAACACCCACAACTAAAAGAAGAGTTTTATTTTAGCTCACACATTTTCAGAAGACTGCTCTTGAGTGGTCTTGGCATAGTGGAAGTGCACAGACAGAAGAAAGCTGCTGAGGTCATGGTGGCCAGGAAGCAGAAGGAAGGGAGGGGCTGAGGAATCAGATAGCCCTTCGAGGCCACGCTTCCAGTGAGCTTCCTCCTCTAGCCAGCCACCTCTTCTTAACTGCAAGTCAGCTATGTTGCCCCCACAATTTAATCACCTCTAAAAGCCCTGCCTATGGGTACATGAGGCTTCTGAAGGACATTCTTGATCTAGCCCATAACACCTAACTTGTGCAAGGCCTAGGGTTTTATCACCAGCCCAGCAAGGATGAACCCAAGGAAGAACTAGAAGCCAGCCCAGGCCCAAACCTAGTGATGATTTGCTCTCAACTCCAGGAGTCTCTCCCTCACACCTGAATGTCTTCTTTCATATCCAAATGCCAAGACTGGAACTCAGCCTAGGAGAAGAAATGGCTTCTTTGAGACCTACAGAAGATTTTTTTATTTTTAAGATTTGATGAGCGTGAGTCTGAATCACTTTGTTTTTTTATTTTTTTTATACTTTGGTAATTTTTTATTTTTAATAATAAATAACTATGATAGTTTCAAAACACATTAGTAGTACATTCACAATAATTGACACATTGAATATTGTTGTCCTCATAGTAGTTATACAGAGGACAGGGTGTAGACGTGATAAATTTTCTAATCCATATTAGTAGGGAAGGAAAAAAAGAAAAAAAAATTTATTCTCTTTATACTAAGAGGGAGTAGTTATATACATAGTCCAACATTCCATAATTGCAGTGGGTTACTGGTGAAACTGGCAATGTTGGAGGCTGTTGGTTTAAGCCTCTTACAGCTCATCATACTAATCTAGCTCTGTGTTTTATGCCTCATAATTAAGCTTTTCTGATTTGACCCTGGAAAATACAAAAGACTAATGTTTTGTTATACAGGTCTGGCCTTAACTTGCCCTTGAGGATTTTTTTTTTTTTTATCAGCTCAGCACACCCTGCGGATGGGGCTGGCATGGCATGTGATATCGAACCACATTCCCTGCACTTGCCGAAGCTTGCATAAGCAGATGCCTTAGAGTGCTGAGCTAGCTTGACAGCCCCCTACTGAGGTATTCTTTAGTGACCATAGACAACTCTGAAATTATCTGAGCCCTAACTCTATGGAACAGTAATCTGGACATCATCAAGTCTTAGAATTTTAAGGTTCAAACGACTTCTTTCATCCAGCTATTCTAGTGTATTAATCTTTTGAAACCAAGCTTCAGCTGCCAGGAGACAGATGCCCAGACTTCAGAGAATCAGGCTTCTCTGGATTTCTCCCAGGAAGGCTGCTCAAGGAAGTCTGAAGGCTGGAAGCAGAAATCCTTCTGGACCAAAAGACTCTCCAGCTACATGAGACTAGACATGGGCAACATTCTGAGGTGAGGCAGTGCCCATGAAACCAGAGCCTGGGTGCTCAGGGAGCACCTGGAAATGCTGCTTGGCCTCATGTCAGGTTTGAAGACCTTGGATAACTAGATGTCCAGATGCTTCCGCCTTTCCCTCACATAAAAATGTGGCTGTGTCAGCCTCCTTGGCATCTCCTGGATTCACTTTCACTGCCTTGACTAAATGACAGAAGATCTAGTCACTTGGAAATGTGTTTATAGGAAGAATGCTAGTGATAGTCTAATAGTTATTTTTCAGTATTAGGCTGTTCTCATAGTTTTATTATCTAAGTTTTTGCTGTTTCTACTCTTTTGCATTATTTCTTTTCTGTGTATGAGTATGTTGGGTGGTTTTGTTTTGATTTCTTTACATCTTGGATATTGCATATGTTGGATAGTGGGGAGAAAAAGAGTAAGAGAAAGCCCAACCACAGACCCTGATCTAGTGCTGGCAGGAAGGCAAAGGACGGCAGGAGATGGGTGTTCTGTCCAGTCAGTGGAACTCAAATTTCACCATTGGGGCTCTACCCAGGCTGGAGCAAATATCCTGATGTCTTACTGAGATCAACCAGGCACAAGTAAGGGCAGAGGGAAAAGGTGGAGTTCTAAGAAGAGGCTGGGCAACTTTGGGGGATCAGCTGTGCACAGTGGGCTCTGGGAAGTCAGAGGAGAGAAGGGCTTCTAGGCAGCTGATCAGAGGCACCAAGCCCATTAAGGGAGAGGAGCATCAGGTGCCACTTTTATCTCCGCCATCCTCCCTGCTGATGGTTAGTAAGCACAGATCACACATAGTAGGCACTCAGTGAAAGTGAGATCTCTCCATTTTTTGACACCTTCTGTCTCAAGGAACCACATCTTGCATATGATACTTAGGTCAGGTAGCTGGGATCCTCTTGGAGGAGAACAAATGGAAACACCAAGAGAAGGGGCACAGGAACAGGCAGATTCCATAAGTTCATGGAAGGACAATAAGCTGCAGATGTCCTGTACAAGCAGAAGGTGGGGAAAAGCTGATGGAGGCACTAGGAAGGGGAGGCACTAACTAGTGGAGACCTGGCCCCATCCAAGCTGACCCACCTTGGTGGGCACCATGACCCCTTGTGGAACTTCAAGAGGGAGAATGGAGAAAGTTGGCCATCATGTATCCACGGATCTGGCTCTTGTAAAGAAGTAAAGGGAGAAGTGTAGGATTTTTTTTCTTTATAGAATATAAGAACATAAATAGCCACTCTGTGTAAAGTTTGACTAGTTGGCTAGGGGTTTCCTTATTTCTGGAGTATATGGAAAAATGGTCAGGGCTAGGATGTGTTCTCAAATACCTTAACAACTTCAGCTACACCATTTTCTAAAAATATTTTGCATGTTGAAATCAGTGGTGATATTAGTAATCTGGAACACATTAGGTTGACTCAAATGTGAATTGGCCAGTGCCTGAACAGCTTAATTAATATAAAAATTCACTGAGAGCAGAAGTTTGTGCTTACTTTATTTCTAAAGACGAAATTAGCTTTGCTACAGCTATTGAATGGGTCTCAATGTGTTTTAGACAAAAACATTTCACTGTTATACCAGGTGGCTGGGATGTGTTTCCTTATGCCTGAGTGCAGAAGGGCCTGAGGATGTTTGAGTCTCATTTTCTGTTTTCTCTATCCTTCCACCTCAGTGAAGGCTTGGTGTTTGCACTGTGCTGACCTGGGATTTGGATGTGAACTTTTAGCTCATGACCCTCCTGCAGTCCACCTTCACTGATGAGAGAGAACAGGACTTTGCGGGTTTGGAGATGGGCCACTGGCAAGTCCTTGGCTAAGGTTTCAGGGAAAAGATCTGATGTAATACAGGAAATGACCGCTTTCAGTATCCTCCCCTGACTGTCCCACTGGGAAGTGGCAGGGATCCAGGACATTCTATAGGCTCCCTGTGTCCCTCATTATGAGAGGAAACATGGCTTCTTGTGAAGGAGTGGGTCCACATGACTAACCCTAAACTGGAATCATTTCCAGCATATATCACGACATGTCACAAGCTGACACACCACCACCAATGAATCCAGTTTAGGGCTAGTCATGTGGATGTGAGTGTTTGTTCACTACTGAAAGTGATGATGTCTTCCTGAGTGGACTATGAAATTTCATCTCTACTATTCATTTCTTTTCTTAACATAATCAGCATACCTACCAGGCTATAGGGTTATACAATCAGGCTGAGTTCAGTTTGGATGGTGTTGATCATGTGTTTATTATGAGATGCTTGTATCTAGATCCCCCCCTGCCCCCGCCACAAAGCTTCATGCTTTCATGGGTGAGGCTGTGCAGAGATGACTGGATCTACAGAGTGCAATGCTCTGATTGAAGATGGGACACTAGAATTGATTCATGGCGTTCTTCCAGGATTAAGGGTTAAGTGTTTCCCATCCTGGATGTGAGTACTACCCACCCTAAAGGTGTGTGACTTGGATAAAGCACAGAGAACAGGAAGAGTGGTGTTGTTGCTGCTTGCCCTCTCACTTCTTTGCTGCCTCGCTGCCTTCTGTCTGCCATGAACTGTTTTTCCTCTGCTATACCAGTCTGCCCTGGAGTCAGCCAACTATGAACCGAAACTCCTGAAAATTATGAGCTACAATGAATCTTTCTTCTTTTAACTTTGGGTGTGATGTGTTTTGTCTCAGCAATGAGAAAGGTAGCTCAGAGAGAAGGGAACAAAGGACTTCTCCCCATAAGTCAAAGTTAAAATAAGGTAAAATAATTTTAAAGTTAAAAAAAAGCCTAGGTCTTGTTTGGTAGCCCCACCCAGGTGACCTCTCTACTCTCTCAGCTTGCATTTCCAAGGTGACTTAATGGAAGGAAGGGAACAGAGGCCCAGAGCATTGGCTCAGTGTCAGCACTCTCTGGCACTCCTGGAGACTCAGTTTTCTCTGTGTTACTGAATTTCCCCATAGAGTTTAGTACACCCCCATGTGGAATGTACTATATGTACCATAGGAAGTTCCATTTATTTCTTGGTAAGGATTTTTTTGAGAAGTTTTAGCTTCACAGTAAAATTAAGGAGCATTGCTTAATTTAATGAGGCATTTGGTAGAGTTACCACATACCCCTTTACCTCAACATATTTAGCCTCCTGTACCATTGACATCCTCTGTAACAACGACACGTTTCTTTTGATAAACTTACTTCAACACATCCGTATAACCTGGAGTACATGTTGTCACCTAGAATCCATAGGTTACTTTAGGGCTTACTTTTGGTATAGTTCATTCTACAGCTTGAGAAGATGCATAATGACATATATCTACCATTATGGTATTATACCGAGTATTTCCACTTCCTTAAAAATCCCTCCCCACTAAACTTTGGTAGCCACTTATCTTTTCACCGTGTAATTTTCCCCTTCCAAGAATGCTGTAATATTAGAATCATGCAGCATATAGATGAAGTGTTCTTTTTCTTTTGGTGGGGATGAGGACGGAAGCCAGAGCACTTCTCATGCTAAGGACTCAACCACTGAGTCACATCCCAGCCCCTGAAAGTTCAATTGTTTTTTGAAAAAACACAAATTTCATAGTGGTTGCTATTTAATGTGGAGTTAAGATAGGGAGTGGTTTCATGGCAGTAGGAAGCTTGCTATTTTGGAACAGTGTTCTGTTCTTCTACCTAGCTGGTGTTGTTTCTACATCTCCTCTGAACCTCACATGGTCATAGGTGGTGCTTTTCAGAGGTGGCTGGATCTAAGGTATATGATGAAGGTGTAGTACTGGGATTAAGGATATGTAGTACTGAACTGGTCCATAACTGGCTTATCATAGTTCTGGGTGTGTGAGTCATGGGAAGCCCCACTCAGGATGTGAGTGATCAAAAGGCTTGTAGTCTAGATGGAATGAAAGGGAAGAGAGGCTTGCTGCTGTTGCTGCTGCTGCTATTGATTTGCAGTCTTCCACCAGGTCAGGGGCTGTTTCTCCCCTCTGATACTCCTTTGCTATGTCACCCAGCCTTAGAGGCAGCCAACTATTCACTGAGAACTTTGCTATCAGCTGAAATAAATATTTTCTCCCTTCCCTTGTGGATAGTGGGTATTTTGTCTCAGCCAAGAAAACAGTAACCAATACCATTGGAAGCCTACATTTCAAAATGGATCTTTGGCTCCTTGAGAGCAAAGCCATCTCTGAAAGTCTGCAGGTCACAAAAAGATGAGAGAGTACGGTTGCCAATGAGGGACTCTGCCTACAGCCTAGACTTGTCTGGAAAATGGTAGGCATGACCACTTGCTGTCCTTTGACAAACAAAGTGACACCACTGAGTGGCTGCTTTCAGATAAGTGCAGTGCAGCTCACTGTCTGGCAGGACTTGGGTCACCATCACCTGCATTTAGCTTGCAGAGCCTGTGCTGGAGGGCTGTTGCTATAGAGATGATGCACAGTGTGGTCCATGAGTGGACATGCAGAATGGTCTACTTCTGGGAAGAAGAGCTTCACCCGCTGCTATCAACCAATGAGAACCACCAGGCAACATCATTCTGGGTTTTGTGTCTTGCTGGCTGGGCTGATGTTTGAAAGGATATATCATTCAAACAGCCAACTAGTCCCTTCTCATAAACTGCATTTCGTCTCTCCCTGTGATGACTGAGACAAGGATACAGGCCCCATTACTACAAATGAATGCCCACTGCAAATGTGCCAGACAGGGAATCGAACCCTGGCCACTGTGCTCTGCCAAAGCAGGTGCTTTAGTCCGCTGAGCTATCAGGCTGGTTCTACATCTGATATTTTTGAACACACAGAAAAATGGACTTGATTCTAACTTTAGCCTTCTTCTTTTGGTACGCTGAGGTTCAGTTCAGGGCCTGGAACCTAACCCCAAGTTTCTTATCTTTCTTGTACCTATTATGCGATGTGCAACTCAACTTTTCCTTCACCCTTTGATGCTAGCTGAGCAAAAGGGTGAAACAGTTCCCTGAAAGCAGGACACACTGAGTATCAGCCTTTAGAGTGGAGAAAGGGAGGTCAGACCTCATCACTTATGATAAAAACTGCATCTCTGCAACAAGAACACCTTGGAAATGATTGATATAGACAAGTAATGGACTGGGAGAAGAGAGGAAGGTAGTGGCTAATGGAGTTATAAAAGCTTGTGGCCTGGGCTTAAATTCTGATCCTCCTCCTACTAGAAAAGTTTCCACAGGCCACTTTCTGAGCATTGCTTCCTCTTTTCTAAGCTGGCGACTGCAGCTTAACTTTTGAGACAATGGGTCAGAGTGAAGTTCACAGCAAGCTCTCAATGAATATAAACTGTTATAAAATTGTTCCTGAGCTGAGCAATAATCTCCTCTGGTGCTCTGTTTTCCCGTTTCTGTCTCTCAGCTTTGGTTACTGGGAGTCCTGCTCCGATGAGACTTGAGGACTGTGCACACTTGATTCCTATTCCAGATCAGCCACTTTGGATGCTTGATTCATTTATCTGGCAGGCTAAGCTGTCTGCCCTGTTATTTTTACATCAGGTCCTGGGTTGATTTATAGGATCCCGGTGGGTCTGCCAAGCCCACTCTCTGAAGGCAAAGTGCTGTGCTGCCACGTTGTTCACACCTCCCTGCAAGCCTTACGGAGATGCCTGTCTCATCATGGTAAGCCATCCTCTCCGGCCTGGATGCCAGTCTCTGCTCTGCTGAGCTCTGACCCTCAGATGAACTGCTGGGTTTCTTCTGCTTCAAGTGCACACCTGGCTTTGCCTACCTGTGTCTGCTCAACCAGCAAATTTCTCCGAGGCCTCCAGTTCCTTGAGGTCCTAATCTCTATCTTGACAAAGCATGTCCAAACAGTATGCTCAGGTGGGCCTCCAGGGCCTCCAGTCAACTCCCTAGAGCCATCATGTCTGACTCCCTTGACCTTGTTCATGCATCATGCCGGGAGTGTAATGTGTCATCTGAAATCAGTAACTTAGGTCACAAAGCCTTCAGTGCAGGCAAATGGTTATGCCTGGAGCCCACAGTAGGCAGTCTCTCAGAAGGTGAGGGTGGAGAAGTGAACATTCAGGCAAGGAGTGGGCTGTGGCTGACCTTTTAAATGGTTTTTGTCTCCTCATTCAGTGTTTGATAATTCAGGTGTTTGCCAATTTATTTTTAACTGTATTCCTTGAAAGTATCACCCTTTACTCTTTTCCATGGAAAGTTCTAGAACTGAGCTCTGCTTCACTCTCTGAACTCCAGCCTCCCTCCAGGTTCAGGGGGTTCCAGGATATCAATCCAGAACGTCTCAAAGAGAGAAAAGACACAAACGCAGGATCACAAAAGCAAACGTGGGAGATCATGGTAACCTGCCATTCAGGTGGGCATCTGAATAAAATTAAGACCTCTGTAATCACTGACCTTGCCTTTGAAGTTCTGACTTTGAGGACAAGATGCACATACGATATCTTATTTAAATAATAATTTGAAACTGCCTCACTGGTACCAGCAGCAGGTGTGATCTCTGTACACTGCTGGAATGTTGCCACTAGGGGGCAGCAGCTGTCGGAACCTATTTTCTTCATTAAGAGTTGTATGAGGTGTCCTGACTTGAAATCTATAGATGGTAGGTAAGAATCGTTCAAGCCATTGAATAAAACCTATATATTGGGATATCACTGAAAACTACACATTTAAAATCAAAATAGTAAACAGTAGATAATCGTATAGAGTAAACTTTTCAGTGTAATCCCAAACTTAATTAGCTTAGCTGCCTCCTCTCTCTCTCTTTCTCTCTGTCTCTGTCTCTCTCTCTCTCTCTCTCTCTCTCTCTCTCTCTCTCTCTCTCTCTCTCTCTCTCTCTCTCTCTCTTTCTCTTTCTCTCTCCCATCATGTAACATAACTAAGTCACAAATCATATAACAGGTGACCTCAGAGCAAAAGTTCAAAAGTTGTCCTTTGTCTACAGATCTGAGACCTGTAACTCTCAGTGACCACTATCTTCCAATTCAGTGATAAATTCATTTATTTCCATGTTTCACTTACCACACTAATCTTTATCCATGTCTTTACTAGAACAGGTTACCTAAAAGGTTCAATCTTTTCCTCTGTGATTTGTATGTGATCTCTCTTATGCAAACAAAAAGAAGAGAAGAAGTTGACCCCTTAGTTTCCCCCTTAGACCAAGTTCCTCGCTTGCTGTCTAAAATAGTAGGGAAATGATTCCCAGTTCATTCTCAAATCAAGACAAGCATCTCTTTCTCATAGGCGTAGTTCCCAATAGCTGCTGGCAGGGTCTGAGGACCTTTTGGAAGAGCTCCTAGTAAGATGGCTGTAGAAGCTGAGAATATCCCTTCCCTAGCAGCTGATTGAGCTCATTTGCAATCTTCATGAGCTCTTTCTTCAGAAAATTTCTCCAGCAATAACTTTGTGAACCTAATTTGAACCTCTTCCCAGAAATGATTTTGAATGTTGCTACAGATTTAAAAGCAGAATTATACTAGCTTATTAACATGATGTGAGCCAAATAATTGTCCAAGCTTATATTCTATATGAATCTATAATTTTTACAAATTAATGTTCTTTTTTGTTTTTATGCCTTCCTTTTAATTTTTTATTAATTTTAATGAGAAAGAAATAGAAATGAGACAGTTTCAAAACAGGTTAATACGATCGAATAATTAATACATTGCATATTGTTGTCTTCGTGGTAGTTAATCAGACCAGAAGATGCAGACAT